>JBBGZY010000616.1:10247500-10446572 GCA_037952925.1 Lithobates clamitans | reverse complement strand
TGTTTACAAATTTGTCACCTATCATTTTGGCCTGTTCCAGATATATGCTTTGGCTGGTGCAGTTTCTTCTGAGGCGTATCCTCTCACCGCACCGTAGATGCGGTGAGAGGATATATCGTGCTAGGAGTCTTACTATATGCATTTTAAGCCTTGGTTGATCTCAGCAAATGTGAATGGACATGCTGTTTACCTTCCTAGTTTTGTTTACTGCGCAATGATACATTTCTCTTGTTACATGTAAATACCCATACCCAATGAGGATAAACAAGAGGATAAGCAGGAGAAAACAGCTGATTATCCCTAACGGAATGGAAGTTAGTAGGAGGAGCGGTTTGGTTTAAACTGCCGGTGAATCATTGTAATGTCTATTTAAAAAGTCAGTCATTCTTTGGACAGGCTATCGTCTCATAGACTCATTAGCATCTGTGGAAATTTTTACAGGTTTTGGGGGCTTAATTGGGTCTCCTAATTTGGTGCGGTTGTTCTATATGCCCTAGGATATTACTAGGTTTCTTATTACACAGAGCACAGGTTTTATTGTATTGCATTGAGCACATTAGTATTTATTTTTACTTTAATTTATTTTCATTTTGTTTGTGTATATTTAGAGGGTTGATTGCAGCGCACTATCATTACACATACTTTTTTTATCAGTGTCAGAACACTATAGAATGGTTGCAGCTTAATCATTTGGTCATCCTTTATATCATTTAAGTATTCATATCAGCGTTTCAGTACTGCTTTCACCATATCTTTTTTCAGTAAATCATTTTCTTGGACCACATTGCTCTCTTTCATTAAAACAATATTTAAAAATAGTAACCTTCATCTCTAAATGCTCCAAACTCGAAACCTATAGAATTCTTTACTTTTGAAGAAAGCTACTATATGTTGATCTCTAAATGATTCCTGACTGGAGTGTCAATGAGTGTTGCATTCATTTCTCAAAAGTCAGGATTGCTATAACAGATTCTATGAACTGTCTAAAACATGTGGTGTCAGATGGTTGTGTGTGAAAAGGGTCAACAGCAGAGTTAACCGAATCCAGTGACAAATCGCTCACAATCTGCTGGATTCTTGTACTCTAAATGGAAAATCTCGCATGGTGAGGTTGTGAGTGTCATTGTTCCAGTACCTCACTCAACCCTGCATCACTTTTCCCATCAACCCTCTGCTCCCTGTTACACACTGCAAACCTCTTCCTGTTACCTTTCCATTAAGCCTGGTACACGGTAAGTTTTTTATTTTTCATTCAGCCCAGTGAGCTGAACAGAAAAAAACAAAAACAAACAAAAAAACAACAACTGATGGGCTCTCAAGGAGGTGCGATGTTAGTACAGCAATCTCCTCGCAAAGCTATTGTGTTCCGACAGGGGGACGACCCCCACCAGAACACTGGCCATTGGCTGAAAACGCTGATCAGATGCCCATTGGCTGCTGGTTTCCAGCATGCTCGTTGGACAGAACCGGGTCATGAGAACAGATTCTGTCAAACAAAGACCTGTACACACAGCCGAATGTCAGCAGGCATCTACTGCACTGGCTAATGTCGACAGATATTCAGCCCATGTGTATAGGGCTTAAACCATCAGCTCATTAGCTACACATTGCAAACCTCTCCCTGCCACCTCTACAAGTCCTGCTCAACATTTTTACGTATATACACAACTACATCTGTTCAGGAATAATCACTTTTGCTAGTGATGATTAGCTTACAAGGTTAGGTCACATAATCCTGTGGGTGTGCTTCCGTTTTTAAAAAAAATGCAGCCTAGGAGGTTTGTGACATGTGACATAATGACATAATGGGGGAAATGTGTGCTTCCAATGTATGCTTCCTTCCGAGATTTGGTACAGTGCCTAAAGGCTTATTAACTGCTTGCTGACCAGTGCACGACAATGTACGTCAGCACAATGGCATGGCTGAGGAAATGGGCGTACTAGTACGTCCCCTTTAAGACGCAGCATTGTGGGCGTGCGCACGCCGCCGCGTACTCTGAGCATGCCCTCGGTCGTGACACAGAGCGGCAGAACAGGGAGATGTAAACAAGGCATTTCCCTGTTTTGCCTAGCAACATGACAGGGATCTACTGCTCCCTGTCATCGGGAGCAGTGATCTCTGTCATGTTGTAGTAAGCCCACCCCCCCCCCCCCCCACAGTTAGAATCACTCCCTAGGACACACTTAACCCCTTGATCGCCCCCTAGTGTTTAACCCCTTCCCTGCCAGTGTCAGCTTTTTTTATAGCACCGATCGCTGTATAAATGTCACTGGTCCCAAAATAGTGTCAAAAGTGTCCGATGTGTCCGCTGTAACATCACAGATCGCTAATAAAAAAAAAAAATGAAATACGATACGGTATAAAAGTGAATATGTTGAATGCTAAATAAAATAAAATTTGATTATAAAAAAAAAAAAAATAATAATAATAATAAATAAAAATGTCATAAATCTATCCCCTATTTTGTAGACGGTATAACTTTTGCGCAAACCAATCAATATACATATGCTTATTGCAATTTTTTTACCAAAAATATGTAGAATACATATATCAGCATAAACTGAGAAAAAACATTGTTTTTTTAAATCATTTTTTGGGGATATTTATTATAGCAAAAAGTAAAAAAATATTGCTTTTTTTTCAAAATGTTCTTTTTTGTTTATAGCGCAAAAAAAATAAAAACCACAAAGGTGATCAAATACCACCAAAAGAAAGCTCTATTTGTGGGAAAAAAAGGACATCAATTTTGTTTGGGTGCAACGTCGCATGACCGCGCAATTGTCAGTTAAAGCGACACCGTATCGCAAAAAGTGCTCTGGTGAGGAAGGGGGTAAATTCTTCCGTGGCTGAAGTGGTTAATAAGGAGCACTAACCACAATTTATATGGCTTTAATCCATAACTAGTTATCTTTACTGGAATCAAATCAACAAATATCTAATTTCTAGTCTCTATGAATTACTGCAATTTGCACATCACCATTATTCTACACTGTCCTAGCCCAGGAGGCTCTTTTCAGTGGCACCAGAAGTCCAGGATTCACCAAGTGCTTCGGTTTGCTCATTTGCTTGGAAATAGCAACTGGTAGTGTTGCAGGGCAACCAAGTCAGTGATAAAACGTATATATCCAGTGGAAAAAGCACTGCAAGACTGGGAGTGAAAATTATTATTTCCCAACACAATGTGCTGCTGTGCCAGATATGACAGGGACATTTCTAGGAACAGCATGATGTTGAGCTGGGAATGGGAGCAATGATATATAGAAAGGAAATTATATCTGCAGTTCCAAGTGCCGTAGGAGCATGGGAATACTTCAAAAAGGTGAAAAGTAATAATTTGCATTTGCCCAACTGAGGCAAAGATGTGGGTTACATTGGGTATCCACATGAATAATAGATTTCTTGCAATAACAGAAACTTTCAGTAAACCAAAAAAAAAAAAAATATTTCACTTGAATAATAAAGAGGGAAGGGTGGCTGTGTCCTGTACTGTACTCCTTAAATCAGATCTTAATTTTTATATGCAAAAAAACATTAAAACAATACAAATTATTATTAGTATCAAGTATTGCAAAATACATAGTACAGATTGGTTTATACTGATGCCAGAGGCATGGACTGAAGCCACCTTGACCAAGTAGCATCAAACTTGCTTATAGAATTCCTTAGGGAGTATTTTTTTCAAACAAAATAGTTCTATAAGATCTAAAATCCAAATCAGATACAGTTAGCATATAGGGAGAGGTCCACTTAAAAACAATCTGTCTACGGGCAACAAAAAGTGCACGCCTTATAGTGTTAACAATAGAAAAGGTATAAGTAGACGTGTCACAGTATCCCAGTGGACATATAAGTGGTTCGACAGAAATGTTAATATCCAAAAGCCCATTTAAATCACCTCTGCCCAATATCTTTGGAGTTTCGGGCACCGCCACAAAACGTGTATTAGCATACCTGTGTTACCACATCTAGCACAGGCTGGCTCAGATCTCAGTCCAATTGCATACAGAAATTGAGGAGTTTTATAGACCCTATGGAGGATAAAAATCTGGGTCAGTCTGTGTGATGGAGAAAGACACCCAGGGCGAGGACCGGAGAATACCATGCCAGACCTCCTCAAGGATAGGACCAATGTCTTTTTCCCATCCAGCCCTAGAGCGAATGGGAAAGTTCAGTAAGAACCTAACAATACCCTATATGTAGCAGAGGTGAGACCCTTTGTTGACCTTGCTTGTACTATCTTGTCAAAAATAGGAGATAGGGGGAAAGAATATCCTAGCAAAGGAAATTGGGCATGTAGAGCAGAACGAACTGATAAAACCAATTAGATTGTAGAGAGAACTCACCCCTGAGCTCTTCAAAGGATTTAAAGAGGGAGTCCCGCGAAAAAAAATATGTTAAAAGTTAGCATCTACAAATACTGCAGCTGCTGACTTTTAAAATATACTAACTGTCACAGGGTCCAGTGGTGTCGGCACCCGAGGCCGAACCGTTCCTCGGTCCTCAGATGCTGCCGCCGCCATCTTCGGTGTGGGCATCAGGAAATTAAGCTTTGCGGCTTCACTTCCCGGTTCCCTACTGCGCATGCGTGAGTCTCGCAGCGCAATCTGAATGGCCCCGTGCTGTCTCTGGGACCCGTGTGTCCCAGCAGACAGTGCGGCGGGACAGGAAGAGGCATAGACTCCCACCTATGCCCGGAAGTGGGTGCAAATACCTGTCTTAGGCAGGTATCTGCACCCCCCTCCCCCCTGAAAGGTGCCAAATGTGACAGCGGAGGGGGGGGAAGGTTCCGAAAAGTGGAGGTTCAATTTTTGTGTGAACCTCCGCTTTAAGTATACTGTTCTTGTATAGCTGAACTAAAGTTGTTATTCCCGATTTTCCCCATCTCTGAAAACCTCTAAGAGACAAAAGTTGAGAAATTCTATCATTTTCCCATACAGTAGTATATCTGGTGGGATAGGAAATACCCAACATTTTTTTTAACTGTATCCCATATTTTACACATCAATGTACAGGTGGGCATATCAGCAAGCAAGACATCCCCTCTTGCCCCATCTAAAACATGAAGTGGTAGCCGACACTTAAATGCATAAGAGAATAGTCGTCAAGCAGGAAGAGGTATCTGCTCAGAATCCCATCCAGCAAAATGCTGTAGTTGGGATGTGAAAAAGTATATCCTTGGATTAAGTACTGCCAGTCCACCTGCATTTTTGGGATGTTGTAGAGTCTCCAGTTTAATACGAGGGGTTTTGTTCCGCCATATTAATCTATGACCAATATATGACTGTGAGGAGTCAGAAATAGTTATACCCAAATAGTTTATGGAAGACACAACCTTAAGGTGGGAAAGTAAAGTTGGTAGTGAATCCGGAAGGGATCCAGGGGCATCAACAAGGATTTCTCCCAGTTTATGCCTAACCTGGAGAACCTGCCGAACTCCTTAATATATTTCTTTACTACCAGCAAAGATGAGCAAATATTAGTCAGGTAAAGAAGAAGATCATCTGCGTATAGTGATATCTTTTCCTCCATATCTCCCCTAACGAGACCGGTAACATCAGGAGAGGCCCACATAAGACAAGCCAAAGCCTCTATAGCCTGGGCAAAAAGCAAGGGGGACAGTGGACACCCCTGCCTGGTGCCCCGGAAAAGTCTAAAACTAGAAGATTTAGACTTTGACCATAACCAATGCCATTAGTGCGGTATATAACAACCGCACCCATTGGCAAAAGCCAGAACCAAGCCCAAATTTTTCAAGAATAGCCCACAAATATTGCTATTCGACACCATCGAAGGCCTTGAATGCATCTAGTGCCAAAAAGGCACGATTTGATTGGTCCGAGGCCGGAACCTACATATTTAGATATGCTTGTCTGATATTAAGTGCAGTTGACTTATTGGGCATGAATCCTACCTGATCTGGATGGATAATGTGTTTAAAAACCAAATTTAACCCTTTAATGACTAAGCCTATTTCTGACATTTGGTGTTTACAAGCTAAAATCTGTATTTTTTGCCAGAAAATTACTTTCTTTTTTTAGCAGAGAATCTAGAGAATAAAATGGCGATTGTTGCAATATTTTATGTCACACGGTATTTGTGCAGCGGTGTTTTAAACGCAACTTTTTGGGAAAAGGGACACTTTCATGAATTTAAAAAAAACGAAACAGTAAAGTTAGCCAATTTTTTTGTATAATGTGAAAGATGATGTTACACTGAGTAAATAGATACCTAACATGTCACTCTTTATAATTGCAAGCACTTGTGGAATGGCGACAAACTACGGTACCTAAGAATCTCCATAGGCGACGCTTTAAATTTTTTTTACGTTTACCACGTTATAGTTACAGAGGACGATTAGTGCTAGAATTATTGCTCTTGCTCCAATGATCGCGGCAATACCTCACGTGTGATTTGAATACCGTGTACATATGCGGGCGTGACTTCCGTATGCGTTTTCTTTGCTGCGCAAACTCGCGTGGACAGGGGCGCTTTAAAAAAAAATTTTTTTTTTCTTATTTTATTTATTTTTATATTATTAAATTGTGTTTAAAAAAAAAAAAAAAAGAAGATCACTTTTATTAATGTAAACATCCCTTGTGACAGTAATAGGTGGTGACAGGACCTCCTTTGCACTTCAAAGTATTCAGATCGCTGTTTTCGGCAATTCTGAATACTGTATATTTTTTTTTAAAAACTGGCGCCATTGGCAGCCGAGTAAACAGGAAGTGATGTCACTTCCGCGTTTACAATCAGGAGACTGTAACGAAGCAGTTTCCGGCTTCGTGCCAGTCTGTCCCTAGCCACTGCAAGTGGCTGATCGTCAATTGGGTATCCTGGTGGGACGGGAGCCCCGTTCAGAGCAGCGGGAGGTGGGATGTCCCCTCCTGTTCCTCCGGGATAACAGCCGAGCGGCTTTTAGCTGCATCGGTTGTTGTCCCTGGAAAGCCGATCGCCGGCAACTACCAAAACGGTACCAGGATGATGCTTGCAGCTGCATCATCCCGGTATAACCCCCTAAAGTTGAGGCTGGACATCTGCGTACGCTCGCAGGGAAGGGGTTAATCTAGTAGTAAGTATTTTAGCAAGAATTTTAAAAATCTGTAGATAGTAGAAAAATTGGTCTGTAGGATTCGGGATGTAGCAGGTTTTTAGCCTTTTTGGGAGCACTATACTCCAAAATATAGAATTCACAAGCAAGTCAAAATTCCCTTTACCTTACTTGTACAGTAGAGGACACAGGCTTGATATTGACAGACCATGGGACTTCCTCAAACAGTAAATGAGAAGGGTGGGCAACAAGGCAAATAGAACTGTGCCAACAGGCCCAACAATAAGAAGAGTCAACAGATCCAACTCAGAGTGCTGCTGCAAGAACCCTGCAGCCAAGAGCTGCATCTGCAGAGGATTGGACGTCCACCTGGCAGAACTTGGAAAAGGTATGAACAGAAGACCAGGTGGTGGCCTTACAAAGATGGGCAAGAGAGGCTTAATTTCAGAAAGGCCTAGAAGCTTCTACCGCCTGTTGGAGTGAACATGTATTAGTGCAGGAGGTGCATTACAGTGCAAGCTTTCGAGAGGAATTTTTTATCCACCTAGCAATGGTAGCTCTTGAAGCAACTTGTCTCTTGTGAGGTCCTGAGGTTAAGACAAATAAGGAAGTCTGTCTTACTAATAAAAGCTGTAGCTTTTTGGCACGTTAATGACCATGTCCGGGCACTGAAGTGCAATCTCTTTTGGGTGCTTAGAAGCAGGAAGGAAGGATTGTGCTGCTTGAAGTGGAAAGCTGCCACCACCATAGGAATTAAAAAGAGGGTCTTGGGCATTCTACTTCGTCATTATGAAGAATGAGGAACAGCTCCTTACAAGATGTCAGGATTCTGTCTGCTCCAGTTTTAGTAAATCCTCCCTGATGTCTTTGTGCTATATCCCAAACATGTATCCATTGCATTTTTTTTTTTCAAAACATTTACTTCAGCATCTCAGGAAAAACTGGTAAAAGGTATAAAAAAAAAAAATAAATAAATAAAAAAAAAAAAAAAGGGGGGGGATGAAGGCCACCCACAAACTACTTACTGAGTGACTGAAAGCAGCATAGATTTATCAAGATTCTATATCAAAACATCTTTACCGGACAGAGAAAATGCTGTCAAAAATTGCAGAGAATTAATTTGTGAGGCAAAATACCGTACTTTTAATTTGCATGCAATGCTGCAGCTTTTGGAGTTTGTTCTTGTGAAGTGACCATTCCATGGTATTACCCTTTCAGGCCACCCCAGTTTCAATTAATTTTTACATTCTGACATTATCTTTTACCGTTTTACATAAACGATGAATAACGATTATGTAAGGCTTATGTAAAAAAGGAAAAAAAATTTATAACCTCCATGAAAAAAAAAAAAAAAAAAAAAAAAAACAGACACTAGTGGATAATCAGTTTAGTGCCAGGGCGTTTTTTTCCCTTTCAAATATGTGTTGGCACCACACCTTATACCTTTCACAGTCTATCCCAACATATCCTCCTTTTTTTTTTCTTTTTTTTTTTTTTTTTTTTTTTTTTAGGAGCTGCAGAGATTTAATTACAACTTACACACAATATATTTGTATTTCATAAGTTTTAATCAGTAAGGGTCCCCCCCCCCATTTTGATTTTATGCACATGAAATGTATTCTGTCTTTGTAAAGTTTTAGATTAAAAGTAGGACATCAAGTCTTGTTTGCACAGTTAAGAATGACGATGACATTTCACAGGTTTATGAACTCAAAAAAAAAAAAAAAAAATTGTACACACTTCTATGAGTGTTTGATTGCTCGGCTGCTATAATTTATATTTGCATTTGTTGCATTAAACAGTCATTTTCAGGATTTGGGTAGTACTGGTGTTAGTAAAAAAAGAACACTATTGCAGTGACCTATGGCAATATGCAGTGTATATATTGCAGTGATCTGTTTCTGTATGGGGATCACGCTTTTAAAGAGGGCTGCCAGTGCCGATATACACACACACACACACAAATTACATGTTCTCATTAAGCTACCTTCTGGTGTAGTATCTGCCACTTTTGTAAATCCGGGGGTTGTACTTTTAAAAATCTTCACTCTTCCTCCTCCCACAACCACTTCTGGTCCAAGTAAACACACTAGTGCAGCCAAGCCACGTAAGGTTACTGCCACCAGCAAATCACTAGTGTCACGCAAACCCAAGAGAACCTAATATTAAAAAAAAAAACAAAAAAAAAAAACACAGTAATTAACCAATTTTGTCCACAGACATTAGAGGGAGAGAAAAGCAAGCAGAATAAAACCCATGCAAATACTTTTTCCCTCCACACAGAGAGATGAATAAACATGCACACATGTACTGCTCCAGGATGCATATTATAAGAAGAGAAAGGTATGCACACCCAGAAAATCATACATGACAAAGGTTTTGTAAAGCTATATGGGTTACACACAGAGAACCCGCTACAGGCTCTGGTTTCACTGAAACTTCAGACTGAACTTTCTACTAAGGCATTAGTCACTGCGATGAGCCAAGCCAACACAGTACACTCTGCCCACCCCTCTGTTCCCCACTGTACTTACATTCAGGGAGCCCAAGCAGTCAGTGCCCACGCAGCTGTTTCAGCGATTTGAAATCCCTCTTTTCTCTGGTCTCTGTACAGTGCATCCAGGATAGCTCAGAGTGATGGCGATTAATCAGCGCTGTCACAGAGCATCCCTCTGATCTGTACTGGAAGCGCTGCACAGAGAAGAGGGAGATGAGTGGGGATTTCAAATCCCTGGACCACTTGACCAGCTGCATAGGCACTGACAGGGGGATCAGGAGGGTGGCCAGGGTGTAGTGTGTTAGTTAACCTTTACATTTTTTCTGCAAGGGACGGAAAGTATTCAGACTCCCTTACATTTTTCACTCGTTGTTATATTGCAGCCATTTGCTAAAATCATTTAAGTTCATTTTTTTCCTCACTAATGTACACACAGCACCACATATTGACAGAATAACACAGAATTGTTGACATTTTTGCAGATTTATTAAAAAAGAAAAACTGAAATATCACATGGTCCTAAGTATTCAGACCCTTTGCTGTGACACTCATATTTAACTCAGGTGCTGTCCATTTCTTCTGTTCATCCTTAAAATGGTTCTACACCTTCATTTGAGTCCAGCTGTGTTTGATTATACTGATTTGACTTGATTAGGAAAGCCACACACCTGTCTATATAAAGACCTTACAGCTCACAGTGCATGTCAGAGCAAATGAGAATCATGAGGTCAAAAGGAACTGCCTGAAGAGCTCAGAGACAGAATTGTGGCAAGGCACAGATCTGGCCAAAAAATTTCTATTGCATGCAAGGTTCCTAAGAGCACAGTGGCCTCCATAATCCTTAAATGGAAGACGTTTGGGACGACCAGAACCCTTCCTTGATCTGGCCGTCCGGCCAAACTGAGCTATCGGGGGAGAAGAGCCTTGGTGAGAGAGGTAAAGAAGAACCCAAAGATCACTGTGGCTGAGCTCCAGAGATGCAGTCGGGAGATGGGAGAAAGTTGTAGAAAGTCAACCATCACTGCAGCCCTCCACCAGTCAGAGCTCTATGGCAGAGTGGCCCGACGGAAGCCTCTCCTCAGTGCAAGACACATGAAAGCCCGCATGGAGTTTGCTAAAAAAAAACACCTGATGGACTCCAAGATGGTGAGAAATAAGATTCTCTGGTCTGATGAAACCAAGATAGAACTTTTTGGCCTTAATTCTAAGCGGTATGTGTGGAGAAAACCAGGCACTGCTCATCACCTGTCCAATACAGTCCCAACAGTGAAGCATGGTGGTGGCAGCATCATGCTGTGGGGGCGTTTTTCAGCTGCAGGGACAGGACGACTGGTTGCAATCGAGGGAAAGATGAATGCGGCCAAGTACAGTGATATCCTGGAGGAAAACCTTCTCCAGAGTGCTCAGGACCTCAGACTGGGCCGAAGGTTTACCTTCCAACAAGACAATGACCCTAAGCACACAGCTAAAATAACGAAGGAGTGGCTCTATGACTGTTCTTGAATGGCCCAGCCAGAGCCCTGACTTAAACCCAATTGAGCATCTCTGGAGAGACCTAAAAATGGCTGTCCACCAACGTTTACCATCCAACCTGACAGAACTGGAGAGGATCTGCAAGGAGGAATAGCAGAGGATCCCCAAATCCAGGTGTGAAAAACTTGTTGCATCTTTTCCAAAAAGACTCATAGCTGTATTAGATCAAAAGAGTGCTTCTACTAAATACTGAGCAAAGGGTCTAAATACTTAGGACCATGTGATATTTCAGTTTTTCCTTTTTAATAAATCTGCAAAAAATGTCAACAATTCGTTGTTTTTCTGTCAATATGGGGTGCTGTGTGTACATTAATGAGAAAAAAAAATGAACTTAAATAATTTTAGCAAATGGTGAAAAATTTAAGGGGGTCTGCATACTTTCCGTCCCAAATATATATATATCTCAACACACACACACACACACACACACACACACACACACACACACATACATATACACTAACTTTAATGGCGTCTTAGTCTGTAGGGTTCAATATTGAGTTGGCCCACCCTTTGCAGCTATAACAGCTTCAACTCTTCTGGGAAGGTTGCCCACAAGGTTTAGGAGTGTGTCTATGGGAATGTTTGACCATTCTTCCAGAAGCGCATTTGTGAGGTCAGGCACTGATGTTGGACAGGAAGGCCTGGCTCGCAGTCTCCACTCTAATTAGTCCCAAATGTGTTCTATCAGGTTAGGACTGTGCAGGCCAGACAAGTTCCTCCACCCCGAACACACTCATACAGGTCTTTATGGACCTTGCTTTGTGCACTGGTTAAAATCATTTTGTGCAGGGGGGGGGGGATTACGGTGTGGGGTTGTTTTTCAGGGGTTGGGCTTGGCTCCTTAGTTCCAGTGAAGGGAACTATTAAGGCGTCAGCATAACAAGACATTTTGGACAATTTAATGTTCTGAACATTGTAGGGACAGTTTGGGGGTGGCCTCTTCCCGTTCCAACAGGACTGCGCACCATTGCACAAAGCAAGGTCGATAAAGACATGGATGAGCGAGTTTGGGGTGGAAGAACTTGACTGGCCTGCACAGAGTCCTGACCTCAACCTGATAGAACACCTTTGAGATGAATTAGAGTGGAGACTGCAAGCCAGGCCTTATCGTCCACATCAGTGCCTGACATGGAAGAATGGTCAAACATTCCCATAGACACACTCCTAAACCTTGTGGACAGCCTTCTCAGAAGAGTTTAATCTGTTATTGCTGCAAAGGGTGGGCCAATTCAATATTGACTTGGATGCCATTAATGTTCATGTAAAAGTAGGTTTCCCAATACTTTTGACAATATAGTGTATGTTAATATGGAAGCATTTATGTGCAAAACATTTTTCATGAAATAATGATCTTACTTGTGGAAGAATAATATCTTTTAGTTCTTTTAAAGTGAAAAGTTCTCCATAAGCATCAATATGGGTCAGTAACACCACTCGAACATGTTCTTCATGAACTTCAAACATTTTCATCAACACTGGGATTACTCTGGTCTGGAAGAGAGGTGGGGACAGGAGACAATCTTCACGGTTTCTCCCCATAATATCTGCGAGACATATCAATTGGAATAATGAAGTTGTGTTATTGAAATAAAACTTGCACTAATTTATTCAGTTGCAAGGCGGAAGTCTGCTTTAAATAGCATTTCGGTATGCTGGCATTCGGTTTACAAGAGATAGAAAGAAAAAGAACATGGTTCATAATGCAGCAGCTGTAGTTTTGCATATATTTTATGTAAGTGTGAGCTGTTTTTTGCTCGTCTGTTCTTATCCTTTCCTACATCTGAATTATGATTGAATTAGCAAGGAACAGGCAGACACAAAGAGGGGAGGAAGAGTCACTCCTTGGACACAAGTCAAAGTCAGTTAGAGCAGTCTTTTTTTTTTTTAAAGGGTCAGGGACTCTTTCCCCCCCTGCATTCCTGCGGATAGGGCAGCCCACTGAAATGAATGGGCTACCCTACATGCAGCACGTAGCCACACAGATGTGAACCAAGGACTTGTTCACATGTGAGGCTGGGGAGGTAAAAACATGCGGTTGAGCTTTTATCACCACTAACTGCTCCCCCTTTAGCTGCCGAGGCAGCAGCTGGGGGTGTACATATGAAGGGCCATGGCTTAAAGTATACCTCCTGGTAAATCAGGCTGCACTGCAACCACCCTACAACTGGGTGCCTTGCACGTGGTTGCAGTGTGGCGATGTTGCATTTACAGGGTTAAAACGGGTGGTGAGATATTGCCTCTCCACTGTCTGCCAAAGAGGTGCGAGTCTTCACTGGTCTCACGTTTCAATTCGATTCAGATTACCCTGTCAACAATTCGATTCAATTCTGCGATGCATCACGATTACTGCCCATGGTTTACATCAAAAAATTCTAAGGAGAAATGCTCAACAAGCCAGTCATCACTAGAAGCCCCACTGCAAGGAATAGGTTTTAAAATTACCCAGGTGGTCAGCTATAAGAATACATAAAATGGGCGTATGAGTGGATTTGGATTCTTAAAATCATACTAAAAAAGTATTTTTTATTTTTCTTAAAAACAAACATGTTATACTTACATGCTCTGTGCAGTGGTTTTACACAGAGCAGCCCAGAACCTCTTCTCCTCAACCACCTGCAAATCCTGCTAAATTTGAAAGTCTGTTCATAAAGATTAAAATTACCTCTTTTTGGTCTCAGAAGATGGGGCAGGAAGCTCTTTACTGCCATAGACTCAGCAAATACAAATGGATTTAGCAACAGAGGGATCAGTCTGGAGGAGATGAGCTTTTCTGGCAAAGTTGACACTCTGTCCAAAAGAAACCTATACAAGACCAAATCAAATACTGCAGGTTTTAATTGCATTTATGTGCACCTATGTAAAATATAAAAAAAATAAAACCAACACTGATTTAAGTAAGACAAAATAAAAAACTGTGCAGTTTTAAGTAAAACTCTTCCACTGGGATTACGTCACAAATGCATTACGCACTTTAAATTTACAGCCTTACCCAAAGCTGGTCTTCCTACAGAGTCAAAATCTCTTCCGTCTCCTCTGAATTACTCTTTACATTTTGCTCATACCCCCAAATCAGGCATTTCTTGAATCACCCGAAAAATAGATCCACTATACGTTGCCCTTTCTCCCTCTTTGAAAAGTTATGTTTAACAAAAACTCCTCAATGCCACCTCATCTCCAGCATATACAATATATTAATTAGGCATTCTGCAGTTAATACTATGGCCATCAAGGCGTGGAAAACTGATGTTGGAGAATGCATCGACGAGCAGACATGGGAACAGATTTTTTGGATGAATCATAAAGCTTTGCTAAAACGTGACCCCTGCAGGAACAGAATTATAATGTATTTGCTAGATAGGATATTACTCCTGCTCTACTTCACAGGATTTATCCACAAACATCAGATCGATCCTGGAGGTGCTGTTCTGTGGAGAGTGCGCTACTACACTTTTGGTGGAGTTGCCCCAGCCTACATAAGTACTGGACTTAATCTACAATCACATCTTAGGACCTTGATTCTCCCTGTCCCAAGACCTGCATCGGAACTCGACAGTTATGGGCCACTCTTTCTATAAATCTCTTGCAATACACATGGTTAATACGGCATGTACTGTATGTGTATACCGAGTGTTTGGAAAACACAGCTTGTCCCAATACTCACAAGACTGGTTCTTAAGATTGGACAGAGTGGCTGCAATGGAGGAGTTGATTTTGACTCCTCAAGAAAGCCTAATAACGTATCATAAAACTAGTCTTTGTTGGATCTACTTCAAAACTACCTTGTGTATTCTGATATTGCGTCTACTGAACATACCCTAGGGAGCTCAGAGCAGGGGTAGCTTATCAAAATCTGGAAGCCCCCATTAAAAAAGGGGGCCTCCAGATCATAGACCATCCTCCACAAACTGAATGCTTATATATAGTACCCCTACTCATTCCCCCCAAAAATATTGAAAGTAAATAAAAAACAAGACAGATTTGGACAAGTTCTTTAATCCCTTCCCGACCAGCCGCCACAGTTGTACCACTTCCCCTTTTGACCACTAGGGGGCGCGCGCCACCAATGCGAGTGCCCGGCGGGCGCAATGACCACCAGGCACCCGCGATCACTTGTGACAGAGCGAGAACCGCGATCTGTGTGTGTAAATACAGATTGCGGTTCTCTCAGGGGAGAGGAGAGAGATTGTGTGTTCATACTGAGTATGAACACTGATCTCTCTACTCCTAATCAGTCCCATACCACTCCCAGTTAGAACACACCTAGGGAACACAGTTAACCCCTTGATCACCCCCTAGTGTTAACCCCTTCCCTGCCAGTGACATTTGCACAGTAATCAGTGCATTTTTATAGCAGTGATCACTGTATATTTGTCACTGGTCCCAAAAATGTGCCATAAAAGTGTCCGATGTGTGCGCCATTGCTGATTACCATAACTAGTAATATTATTATAATAATAATAATAATAATAATAATACCCTAAATCTATCCCCTATTTTGTAGACGCTATAACTTTTGTGCAAACCAATCAATACGCTTATTGTGATTTTTTTACCAAAAATATGTAGAAGAAGAATACATATCGACCTAAACTAAGGAAAAAATTTGTTTAAAAAAAAATTAAAACAATTGGGATATTTATTATAGCAAAAAGTAAAAGAGTGTTTTTATCTAAATTGTCGCTCTTCTTTTGTTTATAGCGCAAAAAATAAAAAACCACAGAGGTGATCAAATACCAGCAAAAGAAAGCTCTATTTATGGGGAAAAAAAAAAAAAAAGGACGTAAATTTTGTTCGGGTACAGCGTCGCACAACCGCACAATTGTCAGTTAAAGCGATGCAGTGCCGTATTACAAAAAATGGCCTGGTCATTGAGCAGCCAAATCTTCCAGGGGCTGAAGTGATTATATAAAAAAAAAAAAAAAAAAAAAAACCACACTACCACCACCACACACACACACACACACACACACACACGCTGAATGAAAAACCACTTTCCCTTTGCCACTAAGTAAACAAAAGGGTGGGGCCACCCGGTGATGTCACCATGTGACCCTGCCCCCAAGACAGCACTCTGAGATCCCATCCATGGCGTTATAGGGGGAAGAGTCACCCAGGGATATCACTGGGTGATTCCGCCACCTGTGACGACACGTCGCCTTTGAGACAGACATCATAGGGCTGGGTCACCCGTTTTTTGTGTGGGTCGTCGGCAACTGGCGTTCATCGCGATTGATGAGGATTTCTACCAGGGGATATATGCATTTATTTATTTTTATTTAAAAAAAAAAAAAAAGACACTGTCTTGTGTTTTTGTTTACTTTTGGCTTTTTTTTTTTGAAGAGTCCCGCTGTCAGAAAAACAAAGACACAGCTAGAAGGATCCCGGTATCCACATTGATAGTGTTAATATGGGGATCTGTGAGGTTTTTTTTTTTTCCATTCAACCTACTGGCTGAACGGAAAAAAAATAAATAAATAAAACTCAATATATACTCTGCTTAAAAATTGGTAAGCTGCAAAATTACTACATTTTTGTTTTTGGCTTTAATACCGCTTCAATAAAAAATACCATTGAAATAGCATATAAGTAGACCGAAACCTTCTACCCATGTACTCACTTGAAAAATTCATTCTTCTCCTCTTCACTTTTTACAGTTAAACTTTCCAAGAAGTTGACAATTTCCAGAAAATCATTCCTATTTAAAAACAAACATTAGAAGCGGGGGGGAGGAGAAAATGAAAAAAAATTTTTTAAACACACACACACACACACACACACACACACACACACACACACACACACACACTGTATATACAGTACTGTGCAGAAGTTTTAGGTGTGAAGACATGGTGTGAAGAAATGCTGTAAAGCAAGAATGCTTTCAAAAATATATATATTCTAATTGTTTATTTTTATCAATTTACAAAATGCAAAGTGAGCGAACAAAAGGAAAAATCAAAATCAATATTTGGTGCGACTACCCTTTGGCTTCAAAGCAACATCAGTTCTTACCCATGCACACTTTTTACACTTGCACAAAGTCAGATTTTGTAGGATTAAAGTCAGGTGAATGATTAACCAATTATACCAAGCAGGTGTTAATGATCATCAGATTCACAAGTACCTTGAAACAGAAAAAGCTGTGTAGGCGGCCTAAAACTGGGTAAGGAACAGCCAAACTCTGCTACTAAAGGTGAGGTTGTGGAAAATAGTTTTATGTCACAAGTCATGTACCATGGCAAGACTGAGCACAGCAACAAGACACAAGGTAGTTATACTGCACCAGCAAGGTCTCTCCCAGGCAAAAATTTCAATGCAGACTGGGGTTTCAAGATGTGCTGTTCAAGCGTTTTTAAAGACGCACGAAGAAACAAGCAACAATGAGGACCACAGACGCAGTGGTCAGCCAAGGAAACCTAATGCAGCAGATGAAAGACACATCATGCTTATGTCCCTTCAACATCAGAAGATGGCTGACAGTGCCATCAGCACAGAACTGGCGGAAACCAGTGGGATCCAGGCACATCCATCTACTGTATGGAAAAGTCTGGTCAAAAGTGGTCTTCATGGAAGAATTGTGGTCAAAAAGAAATACCTTCAATGTGGAAACGAGGCAAAGTGACTCAACCGTGCATGCAAACACAGGAACCGGGGTGCAGAAAAATGGCAGCAGGTGCTCTGGAGTGAGGAGATAAAATTTGAAATATTTGGCTGTAGCAATACAGGCAGATACTTCTCCATCATGCCATACCATCAGGGAGGTGTGTGATTGGCCCCAAGATGTATCCTGCAGCTGGACAACAAAGCCAAACATACAGCCAATGTCATTAAGAACTACTTTTACAGTAAAGAAGAGCAAGAAGTCCTGGGAGTGATGGTTTGGCCCCCACAGGTCCTGATTTCAACATCATGAAGTCTGTTTGGGATTACATGAAGAGACAGAAGGATCTGAGGCAGCCTACATCCACAAATGATCTGTGGTTAGTTCTTCGAGAGGTTTGGAACAACCTACCTGCCGAGTTCTTTCAAAAACTGTGTGCAAGTGTACCTAGAATAAATAATGCTGTTTTGAAGACAAAGGGTGATCACACCAAATATTGATTTGGATTTCTCCTCTGATCATTTAACTTTCCATTTTGTTGATAAAAATAATACCACCACCTATATCTGAAAGCATTCTCGATTATAGTATTTTTTTCACACCTGCCTAAAACCTTTACACAGTAGCATGCGCGCGTGTGTGTTATATACACACTGTGTATACAGACATACACACTTCAACATACATAATCAGAAGATGACATTGGTAATAACATTCCATTATATTGACATACCGTGCCATACAAATATAACGATATTTGCATGTTCATTCAACAAAAGAACAAAGCTAAATAAGGTAATAACTGATAGTGTTGGATGTATTATATCTTAATAAAATGTCTGAAATAATCATTTTTTACTTGTAATTAAGCTACTCAGGCATAAAATAATACTTACCTGATGTAGCTATTTTAGTCCAGTTCAGACAACTATCTAATGCATAGACAAGCAGTTTTAAATCGAACATGGTGATAGCTAGGGAAGGTGGGTAGAAATTGTTTATCCAGTATGATCTCACTTGTTTTTTCTTAGGGTCCTTTCACACTGGGGCGGGGGCATTGTCGGCAGTAAAGTGCCGCTTTACCGTCGGTATGGGGCCGCTAGCGGGGCGGTTTTACCCCCCTGCTAGCGGCCGAGAAAGGGTTAAAACCACCGCAAATCACCTCTGCAGAGGCGCTTTGCCGGCGGTATAGCCGCACCGTCCCATTGATTTCAATGGGCAGGAGCGGTATACACTCCGCTCCTTCACCGCTCCGAAGATGCTGCTGGCAGGACTTTTTTTTACCGTCCTGCCAGCGCATCGCTCCAGTGTGAAAGCCCTCGGGGCTTTCACACTGGAATGAAAGCAGCGGCACTTTCGGGTCGGTTTGCAGGCGCTATTATTAGCGCATTAGCGCCTGCAAACCGCCCCAGTGTGAAAGGACCCTTAGTTTAGTCAATATTAAAAAAAAAAAGTGTCTGAAAGGAGCACCCATACACACCCCCCCCCCCCATGCACACGCTTAATTTCTTAGAAAACTGTACCCTCAGCTGAACCTGGGGATTAAAAAAACCTGTCGGGCAAGAAAGTACAGCAGGTCATTTGATGCGCACACCTGATCTACCCCATCCTCTAAAGTTCTGCAGCCCACCTCATAATTAAGAGTAAGGAAGCAAAATTAAATATATTCAACCAATTTCTTTGACTTTCTAAACCTGAAAAAAGCTCCATATTCTTGATTTGTTAAGTAGTAGGTGCCTTGTTTTTAAAATGATCACATGATGTTTAACTATTTCATGCCTGCACACAATAAACATTCGTATCTCTGACAAGGTGTAGTTTTTTTTTTTGGACTGTGCCTTAAAAAGTGAGTCTTGGGATCATGATGTCACTAAGCAGGTATGACAGCAGCCAATCATGTGATCACTGTAACAGCTAGTCAGTAAAGCAGCTTTTTGTAAATAAAACTACTTTGCAAGTAGTCCCCCCATTCATTCTGCCAAAACAGTATTAACTGTGGCAAAAAAAAAAAAAAAAAACACAACATCTTTGCGCGGTAGCAAATAATGTCTCCCTCTTCTAAAAGCAACAGTGGCTTGCCAGTTGGACAGCCTAAAACAAAGAACCAGACACCCATGTCTGCACAGCTTGCAAGCATTGATCATGAGAAAGAATGAAATGGACAGGAAATATGTATGACATTAGCAAACCAAACAGCCTAGCTCAACATAAAACTTGAAAATCGGGTCAATTCAATGTTAGAGGATGTCGAGATATATCAACTGTTCTGGCAGTCAACATGAGAGACTCGGTGAAGGACGCTTTCCCTTCGTTTAAAAAGGCATGTATACATTGAAAAGTCAATCAAAACAAACAAATGTAGTCCCACACAAATATCTGGTTTAGGCAGTAACTTGCGTACCTAAAATAGTCATGGGTGAGTAAAGTTGACAGAGCAGGCCGGAGCTCTGGTTCAGGGTTCAAAAGACAGTTCTTAACCGTGTTCTTAAAGCTGGATAGAACATCAGCTAAAAAAAAAAAAAATAATAATAATAATAATAATAATAATAATAATAATACTACAATTTGTTAGGCAATGTTGCCACCAAAACGTTAGTCATTAATTTATGACATTTTTAGTTTACCTACTTTGATCTTTCACATGTGTCAGAAGATTTTCCACCAGTCGTCCAAATAAGAAAGCATCTCGAGCATGGCTTAATGACACTGGCACAACTCCAAACTCAGCAGACTGGAGAGAAACACAACACTGCATTAGGTTATATAAAAGAAAAATATTTAATAAAAAGTATTAAATGTAATATCCTAAACTCTGTGCAGATTTATGGGATAGCGATAAATGGCAGGATCAAAAAAAAAAAAAAAAAATATCTTGATTTAGAAACTGAAATCTGCAGCATTGCCTAAATAGTGCTTAAAACATACAGCAATACCCCCTTTTTTGTAGTTTCCCTTTAAAGTAAACATCTACTACTATCGCAAAACATGACCCAAAAACACAAGGTGCTTTACATGCAATTAAAGTGGGAATAAGGCTCGGTTCACACTGGTGCGATGCGGGAACCAGCAATGCAGTTCACACAAGCCAACAGGTTAACAAGGTTGGCTCCAAGGGGCTACAGAGCTGCCTGAAGCCAGCATCAGACGAGGCATGAACAAACACAAGTTTGACGGGCACTGATGAGGCAGCACCGATGGGCACTGATGAGTTGGCACTGATGAGGTGGCATTATGTAGAATTGATAGGCACTGACAGGCGGCTGTGATGGGCACTGACAGGCGGTACGGATTGGCACCCTGCAGGTGTTACTGCTGGGCACTGTGATGGGCACCGATTGGCACTATGGTGGGCTCTGACAGACTTTATTATTAATTTAAAGACTGTTTTGCTTATTTTCAGACAGATCTGTAATATATTATATGCTGGCCATACAAAAACAATGTCTTCCTTCGAAAAAAATAAAATAAAAAAAATGTTTATTTTCAAGAACGTTTGTTCGATTTTCTAATCGTTAGTGGGGTCAAATCAACGTTCGTTTTCGACCACAGTGATGGGAAAAAATAGAAAACTTCCTGGTCAAAGGAATTTTCAGACAGTGCATGTGGTTTTCGTTCAGAAATTCATTTTTTAAAACTGAATGTTAAAAAGAACAACATTCTTTCATTCAGCGAATGTACAAAGATTTTTCGTATGAATATTCTTGTCTGAAAATCAATACATGTATGGCCAGCATAAGGCTCAGTTCACACCTATGCAGTTTGCTTTTGATCCATTTCTACAGTGATTTTTGCTGTGCGTCTTGTATTTTTGCACATACAATTTTGTTGCGATTTGCATTTATGATTTTTTTGGCCAATTTTTTGTTGTGCAGATTTAAAAAAACACAAATGGGCCTTTTTCCATTCCCCCACTCTTCCCATTCCCCCATAGGTTTTTTGTGTGCTATATTCCTGTATTATAGATTGATTTTTTTATGTAAACCGACTTTCACAAGTAATGTTGATTGTGTATATATTTATTTTTTTTGTCTTGTATTGTGACTAGTGGTATGAGAATATCATCTTTATGCAAAATTTTGTATGTGAAAAATATTTAATAAAATCAGATTTAAAATTTTAAAAAATGCAAATCGCTGTAAAAACGCACTACATGCTTTACTGCAGCTTCTCCATTGAAGACTATTGAACCAAAAAAAAGCACCGTTTTGCATTGAATAAAGTCCCCGACCCTTTCCAAATACGCAGCAGCTGAAAAAAGCATAGATGTGAACGTGTCTCATAGAAAACCATGGTACATGAACTGTAGTGTGTTTCTGCAAAAAGCACCAAAAAACAAAAAAAACCAAAAAAAACGCATACGTGTGAACCAGGCCTAAGACGTTTAGTAGCAAAAGCAGCATGCCTTTTTTTGTATCACCTGTCATAATGGGGTTAAAAAAAGAGCAGATAATCGCTACTATAAGGGGTTAATTTATACTGTGAAACAGGGAAGGTAATAATATATATATTACTTATATCATATATACAATAATAAATACACCCAGAAGTAGGATATATAGGCGTTTTAACTAGGAGTCAAACATGAAGCTATATGAAGGGTGGAAGGGAGATATAAATCTTTTATATTGAAGTAGTACTAAAAAGGTGAGACTTTTTTTCATGGATATAATCATTTTAAATATAATTCACAATACTGGTAAAAGTTTACTTGAAATGTAATTGTAATGCCGTATATCCCCTCCAGTCTATCAGCCTCCACCTTCTCTGGGTTCAGTTGCTGATTTTCCCTGCACAGAGTTCTTAACCACTTCCGGACTGCCGCACGCCGATATACGTTCTCATTTGAGGACGGATATCGTGGTTATGGCAGCAGCTAGCTGTCATAACCCCGGTATCACCATGTTCGTCCGGTACAAGATAAAAGTGGTCTCTGTGGCTGATTTGTCGCAAGATCACTTTTAAAATCGGCGGCGGGAGAGGGGCCCCCCCTCCTGCAGCGATCCGGTGCCCTCTGCCGCTTACCGGAGCCGTCGGCAGCAGCGGAGGCAATCGGATCCTTCCCGTGGCTGTGCATGGGGACGAGTGAGAGGAAGATGGCCCCCACCCGTCTCCATGACACCACAGCTCTTAAAGGGCCATTTTTTTCCCCATTTTTTTAAATGACAAGTTATTTTATTTTATTTTTTTTTTTTTGCATTGTAGTGTAAATATGAGATCTGAGGTCTTTTTGACCCCAGATCTAATATTTAAGAGGTCCTGTCATGCTTTTTTCTATTACAAGGGATGTTTACATTCCTTGTAATAGGAATAAAATGACATTTTTTTTTTTTTTTTTTTTTTTTAAACAGTGTAAATAAAAAAAAAATTAAAAAAAAAAAAGGTAAAATAAAAAAAAATAAATACATTTTTAAATGCACCCCGTCCCACCAAGCTTGCGCGCAGAAGCGAACGCATACATGAGTAGCGCCCGTATATGAAAACAGTATTCAAACCACACATGTGAGGCATCGTTGGGATCGGTAGAGCGAGAGCAATAATTCTAGCCCTAGAGCTCCTCACAAAACATGCAACCTGAAGAATTATTTAAAATGTAGATTTTTAAGGGTAAAAGTTTGTCGCCATTTCATGAGCGGGCGCAATTTTGAATCGTGACATGTTGGGTATCAAATTTACTCGGTGTAACATCATCTTTCACAATATAAAAAAAAAAAAAAAAGGGCTAACTTTACTGTTGTCTTATTTTTAATTCAAAAAAGTGTATTTTTAATTTTAAAAAAGTGCGCTTGTAAGACCGCTGCGCAAATACGGTGTGACAAAGTATTGCAACGAACGCCATTTTATTCTCTAGGGTGTTAGAAAAAAATATATATAATGTTTGGGGGTTCTAAGTAATTTTCTAGCAAAAAAAAAATATATATGTTTTTAACTTGTAAACACCACATCTTAGAAGTGGTTAAAGTGTTTTTTTTTGTTTTGTTTTTTTGTTTGTTTTTTTACACAACAAACTTGTTATACTTACCTGCTCTGTGTGTTTGTTTTGCACAGAGCAGCCCCGATTCTCCTGTTCTGAGGGGACCCCACACCGACACTTCTGGCTCCAGAGTGCCCCAATAGCAAGGTAAAAAAAAAAAAATCTGCCTATAAAACCACTCACTTCCTGCCCAGGGCCGTCTTAATAGCATCATGGGCCCCTGGGCAAAGTAATTCTTTGGGGCCCCTACAATGGAGACAGTGCAGGTAAACACACATCAAGTAGGTAGGAGGCAGACAAGCGGAGCTTTCCCTTTTGGGTGGAGCTCTGCTTTAACTACATGAACAATCATTCTGTACAGCAAAAAAACAGTGGGAAAATACTACATACATAAAGTAACAAAGCTGTCCTGTGCATAATATATCTGCTAAATTGATGGCTCCCCAGCACTATGGCCCCTCTACATCCCAGATATCCCCCCAGCACTGTAACCATATACCATAACATACCCCTTGTATTGTGACCCCACTATATCCCTGATACCCCCTACACTGTGACCTCTCTACATCCCTGATACCTCTAGCACTATAGCCACCCAAGCTACCCCCTATACACCCCAGATCCCCCCCTCAGCATTGTTTTCCCCCATACACCCTTGATATCCCCCAGCACCATTATTCCATCCAACGAAGATACAGTGCATGTAAACTTTTGGCTCTGTGCCCACCTCCAGCACTGCACTCACCTATACCAATCAAGCTGGCAGAAGGATGGAGGGGCAGAGGAGGGAGCATCCCTCCAGGCATTCCAAGTCTTTCGGTGCAAACAGTGCTGGACAGCTGGGCTCACCATGACACCATCCACAATGCTACTTCCGCAGGCGGGCTCTCAGAGCTGCCAACTCAGCAGCTCCCACTCCAGCTGCTACCCCACAGGCTTCGAGTCCTGAGCATTCAAGCTGCATGGGGCAGGGTCAGAGCATCACTGGCGCTCCAACCCTACCCCTCCCTGCTGGCTGTGAAATAGGCATCTTTCTGCAAAGCACGGCGCACCACTGCCAGCCTGCCTCCCCTGTGTATCCATCTCTCTCAGTGCCATCATGGGGCCCCGAATTTCAGGGCAGTGTGGGCTCAAGGACCAGCTGCTTTGGGAAAGTTCAGGGGCCCCCTATACAGCTGGGGCCCCTGGGCAGTGCCCATGTGTGCCCTCTCATTAAGACAGCCCTGCCCAGGACCACATGTCCCACGAGGCATTGCTTCTCACACATTCACAGGCACTTATTGATATGTATGGACGATGTACTGAGCTGTATGTGTGCTGCACTGTGTCTTCTGATATGTAAACAAATAATGCATTCTGTATGTAGGCCAACTAATTGGCTGATTAGTCATTTCGGCCCTATATTGTACACATTTCAATGCTCAGTCCTGAGGAAGTGGTATTCTACTGCATGTGTCAACATTTTCAGGCATTTATGGTGTCTGTATTTACATATTGAACTGATCTAATGTGTTGCTACATACAGTGGGGACGTAAAGTATTCAGACCCCCTTAAATTTTTCACTCTTTGTTATATTGCTGCCATTTGCTAAAATCATTGAAGTTCATTTTTTCCTCATTAATGTACACATAGCACCCCATATTGACAGAAAAACACAGAATTGTTGAGATTTTTGCAGATTTATTAAAAAAGAAAACATTGAATATCACATGGTCCTAAGTATTCAGACCCTTTGCTGTGACACTCATATATTTAACTCAGGTGCTGTCAATTTCTTCTGATCATCCTTGAGATGGTTCTACACCTTCATTTGAGTCCAGCTGTTTGATTATACTGATTGGACTTGATTAGGAAAGCCACACACCTGTCAATATAAGACCTTACAGCTCACAGTGCATGTCAGAGCAAATTAAAATCATGAGGTCAAAAGGAACTGCCTGAAGAACTCAGACAGAATTGTGGCAAGGCACAGATCTGGCCAAGGTTACAAAAAAAAAATTCTGCTGCACTCCTAAGAGCACAGTGGCCTCCATAATCCTTAAATGGAAGACGTTTGGGACGACCAGAACCCTTCCTAGAGCTGGCCCGTCCTGCCAAACTGAGTTATCGGGGGAGAAGAGCCTTGGTGAGAGAGGTAAAGAACCCAAAGACCACTGTGGCTGAGTTCCAGAGAGGCAGTCGGGAGATGGGAGAAAGTTGTAGAAAGTCAACCATCACTGCAGCCCTCCACCAGTCAGGGCTCTATGGCAGAGTGGCCCGGCGGAAGCCTCTCCTGTGCAAGACACATGAAAGCCTGCATGGAGTTTGCTAAAAAACACCTGAAGGACTCCTAGATGGTGAGAAAACAGATTCTTTGGTCTGATGAGACCAAGATAGAACTTTTTGGCCTTAATTCTAAGCGGTATGTGTGGAGAAAACCAGGCACTGTTCATCACCTGTCCAATACAGTCCCAACAGTGAAGCATGGTGGTGGCAGCATCATGCTGTGGGGGTTTTTTTCAGCTGCAGGGACAGGACGACTGGTTGCAATCGAGGGAAAGATGAATGCGGCCAAGTAAAGGGATATCCTGGACGAAAACCTTCTCCAGAGTGCTCAGGACCTCAGATTCGGCCGAAGGTTTACCTTCCAACAAGACAATGACCCTAAGTACACAGCTAAAATAACGAAGGAGTGGCTTCACAACAACTCTGCGACTATTCTTGAATGGCCCAGCCAGAGCCCTGACTTAAACCCAATTGAGCATCTCTGGAGAGACCTAAAAATGGCTGTCCACCAACCTTTACCATCCAACGTGACAGAACTGGAGAGGATCTGCAAGGAGGAATGGCAGAGGATCCCCAAATCCAGGTGTGAAAAACTTGTTGCATCTTTCCCAAAAAGACTCATGGCTGTATTGGATCAATAGGGTGCTTCTACTAAATAATGAGCAAGGGGTCTGAATACTTAGGACCATGTGATATTTCAGTTTTTCTTTAATAAATCTGCAAAAATGTCAACAATTCTGTGTTTTTTCTGTCAATATGGGGTGCTGTGTGTACATGAGGAAAAAAATGAACTTAAAAATGATTTTAGCAAATGGCTGCAATATAACAAAGAGTGACAAATTGAAGGGGGTCTGAATACTTTCCGTCCCCACTGTATGTTTTTAGGGTGCAATTGTATGATAGTTGCTAATTGTATGTAGTAATTCAGAGATGTCTGTTCCAAGCCAGGAAAATGATTACATCTAGATGGCAATCAAAGATACCACCCCCCCCCACTGTAAGGGACTGGATTAGTACAATAAATGAAACCCTTTGCATAGAAAGAGCAGTGTATATAAAGAGAAGTAATTCTAAGGAATTTGATGAGATGTGGAGGCTGTGGTTGGAAAAAATGAGACCCACC
The DNA here is from genome assembly GCA_037952925.1 of Lithobates clamitans. Lineage (NCBI taxonomy): Eukaryota > Metazoa > Chordata > Amphibia > Anura > Ranidae > Lithobates > Lithobates clamitans. The sequence continues at coordinate 10,419,529 of JBBGZY010000616.1, read as the reverse complement.
GAATAAAGTGGAAAGAGTATATGTAAACTGGAAAATATATAGAATAGTTAACTGCTAGCGAAAGGATATACTAGACTAAAATTGGAATGATGTGTTAGCTAACCCCAACAAGATAATTTATAGGTAAAATCAAAAACCGTTTGATAAACTTGTTTTAAGAACGTAGATCAGAGTATAGTGGTTTGGGAGGGAGGCTAAAGATGGGAGGAATTAGGGGGTTCACACTAGTTTTGCAATATTGGAAAGGGGGGGGGGGGGCTTGGGGAGACCCTACCCATATGGTTTCTGTCTTTTTTCTTTATTTACGGGTAATTGTCCTCTTTTTGGACCCCTGCTTTGGTATAATTATTAACCTATATGGTGCTGCTGGGATAATGTTTAACTGACTTTTTTAACAATTGTATGGGGAAAAAAATATTTTTGGGACATATTTAACCACTTGACCTCTGGAAGGTTTTAGCCTTCATGACCAGAGCATTTTTTGCTATTCTGCACTGCTATTTTAAACAGGCAATTTCTCCATCATACAACACTGAAGGCAAAATTAAGTTTATACATTTTTACATTTTTTTTAAGATTTTTTTTTCAAACAAATAGAGCTTTTGGTGGTATATTATATAAACGAAAAATTACCAAAAAGTTTCGAAAAAAAACCCCCCACCCTACTTTCAGTTATAAAATATATCCCTTAAATCAAATTTCTTCAGAAATTTAGGTTAAAATGTATTCTGTTACGTATCTTTAGTAAAAAAAATATCCCAATAAAACTCTGGTTAGGCCACATCTGGAGTACTCTATCCAGTTGTGGTCACCAGTGCTCCAAAGGGATGTGCTGGAGCTGGAGTCCGAAGAAGGGCAACGAAATTAATAAGGGGACTGGAGGACCTCAATTACGAGGAACGACTACAGGCATCATATCTGTTCTCTACAGAGAAGCAACACTTGAGAGGGGACATGATAGCAATTTACTAATACCTCGATGGTGATCCCAGCCTTGGAAAAAACTATTCAGTCTCAGGGAGTGCAAGAGAACATGGGGCCACATAATGAGATTGGAGAAGCGGTTCAACCTTAAATTGCACAGGGGGGTTTTCACTGTCAGGGTAATAAGGATGTGAAACTCTCTTCCACAATTGGTGGTGGCAGCGGGAAGCATTGGTAGTTTTAAAAGACTACTGGATGTACATCCTAAAGAACACAGCCTACTGGGATATGGGAAATCAGACACTGACACACGTACACCTACACAGGTTGAACTGGATGGACTACTATGTAAGTGGAGGAGAGAGAGAGAGAGAGAGAGAGAGAGAGAGAGAGAGAGAGAGAGAGAGAGAGAGAGATAGCGATAATAGAAACAGAAATATAAATAGGACAGACTGGGGGGTGTATTTAAGTTTGTTGCCAGTGGTTTAGACATTAATGGCTGTGTGTTGACTTATTTTGAGGGGACAGCAAATTCACACAAGCTGTATACAAGGTGTATGCTCACTACTTTACATTGTAGCAAAGTGTCATTTTTTCAGTGTTGCCACTAAAAAAAAAAAGATATAAATAATAAAAAAAAAAAAATTTACAAAAATGTGAGGGGTGTACTCACTTTTGAAAGAGATATCTATCTATCTATCTATATACACACACACACACACACACACACACACACGAATAACCGCAGCTATAGATACTATACCCCAGTAACGGCAGTGATCAGCGACTTATAGTGCGACTGTGATAGTGTGGCATGAAATCTGGCACTAATAGACACTGGTTGGGAGGGTCGCTGACTAACACGGATGTCGCTACTGACACTAATACAGTGATAATACTGTGCACTATAGTAAATGACACTGACTGGGAAGGGGTTGACTGTGTGCCTAACAAGTTTAATGTGTGTAATGTGTACTGCTTTTTCTCCCTGAATTCACAGTTCATTTCAGGGAGAACAACCAACCAAATCACTGTCTGTTTACAAAACACACAGAACTCTGTGCCATGATTGTCCATAGGCAATCAACAGCTGTACAGCCATAATCATTGGCTGTAACCTGCCGACAAGCTTGTGCTGTGTCCAATCACAGCACGGTTCAGCAGAGGGTAGGATCATGTGCACCGCTAAACTAGTAATTACACTGCAATGTACGGTTAGGTCACGGCCCATGGCTGTGCTGCCTGCTTGCAGTAAATCTACTGTGAGCGAGCGGCAAGTGGTTAAAGTCCCTTTTTTATCTGTAGGCGTTTCTAGGTATTTTGATTTTGTGATGGTGCCCATACACATAGGAATTTAACTATAGGCCCAAACTCAAAATTTCTGATCTTGCTATAAATCTGAGAAACAGATGCCGGATGCTGAAAAGCCCATAAAGCAGAAAAAGGACCTGGTCGAGTGGTATAATAATGGTAGATAGAGGAAAGTCCTCAATAGTTTCAAAGGGCAGAAATTGAAGAACAGACAGAGGCACACTGAGATTGTGAGTGACACCCTGTACAAAGGCCTTCACTAGGGAGGTAGAGACATGGGGTCTCTGAAAAAGTACAACCAAGGCTGAGATCTGACCCTTTATGGTACTTAAGGCCCAAGTTCATCCAGACCATAACTGAGAATAGACAGGACTCATCCCACAGAGAACTTACAGGGAAATTCCTTTCCAGATGCAAATATTAGACTTTGTGAGAAGTTGATTTTCTTATCATTGAAGAGTGCAGGAATAACCAAAATCAGACAGACCCCTTTCCCTAAGCATCTGGGCTTCAACAGCTAGGCCATTAGTCTGACTAAGTGGACATACTCTTTAGGTAGTTTTCAGGGACAGGGTTGCACCAGTACCTGTAAAGCACACTGCAGCAAACGCACACATTACACCAAGTTTGTCTAGGAGAGGGCCTAATGCAAAGTCCAGTGCTCTGAGGGTACATTACAGACTGGCCTCACTTGTTCCTCAAGCAGATTACAGGTATAGTCTTCAGGGCTATGCCAAGGATAAGCCGATCTGTAAAGCTGCAAAACGAGCTCCAATGGAAGAATCTGGTTAGAGAAAAACGTAGAAAAAGAGGAGATGTTCATTCCCCTAGGATGCTAGTAAAATAAACTGAGGGAAGCTGGAGTTGGGGGGGGGGGGGGGTTGGGGGGGTTAATGGGACTGTCCTTACAGCTGTGTTTGCCAGTGTCCAATATCCTGAAGGCAGCAGCATAACCCAATCTACCTAAATAATTCATTCTGTGTCCCTTAACCCTTTCATAGCCATGGACACAAGGCATACAAACCTACAGAACCGTTTGCAACTGGCCAGGTCAGGTCAGTGACCATGAACTTACACTACTGGACAAAAATGTTTTAGGTAGGTTTGAAATAATGCTCTAGATTAAAATTGTTTTCAGAAACAGAAGTTTCAATTTATTTTTATCAAGTAACAAAATGGAAAGTAAGTGATCAGAAGGGAAATCCAAATCAAAATTTGGTGTGACCACCCTTTGCCTTCAAAACAGCATCAATTCTAGGTACACTTGCAGACAGTTTAAGAAACTCGGCAGGTAGGTTGTTCCTAGCATCTTGGAGAACCAACCACAGATCTTCTGTGGATGTGGGCTGCCTCAAATCCTTCTGTCTCTTCACGTAATCCCAGACAGACTTGATAATGTTGAGATCAGGGCTCCGTGGGGGCCAAACCATCATTTCCAGGACTCATTGTTCTTTATGCTGAAGATGGTTCTTAAAGACCTCGGCTGTATGTTTGGGGTCATTGTCCTGCTGCAGAATACATTTGGGGCCAATCACATACCTCCCTGATGGTATGACATGATGGATAAGTACCGTATTTATCGGCGTATAACACGCACCCCAAGTTTAGGAGGGAATTTTAAGGAAAAAACCTTACATTTAAATGCCCATCAATGCAGCCTTGCCCAGTGTCATCTGCAGTTTTTAAATATGGCTCCGCCGAGAGACACAGAGCTGGTCCTGTGTCTCTCATCGGCTCTCGGCTGCTTTCGGCCCCTCTCTTTGTCCTGTGGCCGCCGACATTCATACATAGCCGAGTGTACTCGGCTAGGTTCGGCTAGCTCCGCTCACAGTCACGCCCAGTCCCTGTGTTATGTCCATCTTAGGGCGGGATTTTCCCCTGATTTTAAAGGGAAGAAAAGTGCGTGTTATACGCCGATAAATAAGTTATCTGCCTGCATTTCTTAGCATTAAGAACAGCATTGATCCTGATCAAAGTTCCAACTCCATATGCAGAAATGCAGCCCCAAACTTGCAAGGAACCTCTGCCATGCTTCACTGTTGCCTGCAGACACTCATTGTACCGTTCCGCGTCAAACAAACTTCCTTCTGTTACAGCCAAGCATTTCAAATTTTGACTCATCAGTCCAGAGCACCTGCTGCCATTTTTCTGCACACCAGTTCCTATGTTTTTGTGCAAAGTTGAGTCACTTAGCCTGGTTTCCACATCAGAGGTTCGGCTTTTTGGCTGCAGTTCTTTCACGAAGACCACTTCTGGCCAGACTTCTCTGGACGGTAGATGGGTGTATCTGGGTCCCACTGCTTTTCACCACTTCTGTGCTAATGGCACTGCTGGACATCCTCCTGTCAAAGGGAAATAAGCATGATGTGTCTCATCTGCTGAATCAGGTATCCTTGGTCAACCACTGTGTCTATAGTCCTCAACATTGCCCATTTCTTTATGTTTCTTGAAAAGCATATTTTGAAACCTCAGTCTGCTTTGAAACCTTTGCCTGGGAGGGACCTTACTGATGCAGTATAACTACCTTTTGCCTTGTTGCTGCGCTCAGTCTTGTCACGGTGTATGACCTGTGACATGAAACATTCTTCCACGAGCTCACCTTAGTAGCAGAGTTTGGCTGTTTCTCCCTGACTTTGTGTAAGTGTACAAAGTGTGCAAGTATAAGAATTGAGGCTGGTTTAAAGTCAGAGGGTAGTCACACCAAATAATAATTTGATATAAATCTTCTATTCACTCCCTTTGTATTTGGAAATTGATAAAAACCTAAAACTTTTGCACAGTACTATAAATAAAAAAATAAATAAATAAATAAAAAAAAAAAAAGGGAAGTAAGGAATGAATCTCCAGACTCTGCTGAATAAATAATTACGCGCAGATCATAGCAACAAAAAGGGTCACCGCGACTGCCACTCAGCACTCCACGCCGCTGAGCTCTGGTTAAAAATTTTTATATATATATATATAATCTGTGCGCCCCCCCACCCCCCCCATACACGGCCTGGGTCTCTCTCCTTTCTTCCTCCCCCCTCAGCAGAGGAGAGAGTAGGCTGTGCAGAGAGAGAAGCAGCTGGCGCCTGGTGGGAAGATTGACAGGCAGGCAACAGCAAAAAATCTCCTGTCTCCGCTGTGTCATTACGACCCATATAGATCAACTGATATAGAGGGAGCACCTGGTTCACTGTTCTCCATTGCTGGACCATGGGTGACCACAGTTCCTAAATAATAAAAATAAACATTAATAGTCATTCATGTTTGTGATCTCTGTCCTTGTCTAGCTATAGATATTTTCCTCTATCCATTTACTATCCCACAAATAGCATCTGAAATGTGCAATAGCGGGGAGAATCGCCGTAATGCTTTCCGTGATTTCAAAACGCCCAGGTGTAAATGACAAATTCCCACATTTCAGATGCCATTTATTTGAATGGCACCTAAAAACGCAGTGTTGGTCTGCCGTGATAAGTCGAGCTGCAATCGCAGCAAACCACATTTCGTGAAGCTTGTAGCCCAAAAAAAGGTCAGTTGCTTCTTTTGGGCGACATGCTTCACGCGATGTGGTTTGCTGTGATTGCAGCACGATTAATCTTGTGACAATTGAGGCAGAACCGCGTTTTTAGGTGTCATTCAAATGAATGGCATCTGAAATGTGCGTTGTGCGATATGTCATTCACACCCGGGCGTTTTGAAATCGCGGCGATTTTGCCCACTATTCAAAAATGTCCATGTACGAATGCAGCCTAAAAAGAAGAGCATTGAGCCTGGAAAAAAAAAAAAAAGGGGTTAACAAGCAAGAACAAAAAAAAATATATTCTTTTATAAAAGAAAAAACACTAACAATATAGAATATAAGTTACTGGGAAGGCCAGATATCGCCAGGACTCCAGGTGAATAAACGATAAAGAGCGGCCTCAGCCTACATGTCTCCACCAAACCACACACTCTGATACATTTCGCCCCACCCACTGGGGCTTAATCACAGGGTGGGGCGAAATGCATCAGGGTGTGTGGTTTGGTGGAGACATGTAGACAAAGGTCTTTCTTTTATTCATCTGGACTGGTCGGGGGTACCGGCGATCCATCCCTCTTTCCATTTACTAACCCCTTGGATTGGTATTAGGACAAACCTGAGCCCCACGTTCTGGGACACAGGAATATGCTTTCACCTCTACTTTGAGCAGTGGCAAAAAACATTTAATAGGTTGTAGTGTCATACAAGTGTACTTTAGTTTTCCTTAGTTAAAATTGTAGTGACAGGAAAAAAATAAATCCAACCAACACACACACACTTAAATTTGATTTTATAAAAGCAGAGGCTCTGTAGAATAAAATTGTGGCAGTTGCAATTTTCTATGTTGCACAATATTTGCACAACTGTTAATCAAAAACATAATTCACAGGGAAAAAAAAAAAAAAAAAAACACAACACCCTTAAAATGAATTTTAGTGCACGAAATCCAAATTTGGTTTGTAAAGCAAACATAGGTTTGCATCAAGTAAAATAGGCGTAACCCTTCATATAATCCTGACAGTGTGTTCATTAGGAATGAGATCAGAAAGTCTTACATCCCAACATTCTGCCTGACAATTCCGCTGGGTGAATAAAAATAATCTGAGAGGCAAGACTGCACGATTACAACCATACAAGAAAATGAAGATTTAGATTACAGAACAAAATGGCTGTTTTACAGATTTTCTATTTACCAGCTGCAAACTGAGTGAGCTGCGACAGTTTAATGATAGAGGCAGCTGCTCCTCATGTGATTTTCAGTTTGCAAACACACTTAAACAGATAATAGGCAATTATAAAACCAGTGTACCTGCCAGGGAAAACATGGGAATATGGCTATTTATAGTTTTGTGGCACTCCATGACTGTCCACTTATCACAAAGCTTACAGACCAAGTTCAAGCTTTTTAAAAAAAAAAAAGTTTATATATATATATATATATATATATATATATATATATATATATATATATATATATATATATATATATATATATATATATATATATATATATATATATTTTTTTTGGTTTTTATTTATTATGGAGGCACTCGTGCATGCTCTCTCCCGAGCTTGTTTGCAAAGGATATACCAGCAGGTAGTACAGTGCATTCAGAAAGTATTCACAGCGCTTCACTTTTTCCACATTTTGTTATGTTACAGCCTTATTCCAAAATGGATTAAATTCATTATTTTCCTCAAAATTCTATAAACAAAACCCCATAATGACAATAAGAAAGAAGTCTAAAATATATGCAAATTTATAAAAAAAAAAAAATCCCATGTACATAAGTATACACAGCCTTTGCTCAATACTTTATTGAGGCACCTTTGGCACCAATTACAGCCTCAAGTCTTTGCGTATAATGCTACAAGCTTGGCACAACTATTTTTAGGCAGTTTCTCCCATTCTTCTTTACAGGACCTCTCAAGCTCCTTCAGGTTAGATGGGGAGCATCGGTGCACAGCCATTTTCAGATCTTTCCAGAGATGTTCAATCGGGTTCAAGTCTGGGCCACTCAACTCAAGAACACTCACAGAGTTGTCCCGTAGCCACTCCTTTGTTATCTTGGCTTTGTGCTTAGGGTCATCGCCCGGTTGGAAGATGAAGCTTCGCCCCAGCCTGAGGTCCAATGTGTTCTGGAGCAGGTTTTCATCAAGGATGTCTCTGTACATTACTGCATTCATCTTTCCCTCAATCCTAACTAGTCTCCCAGTTCCTGCAGCTGAAAAACATCCCCACAGCATGATACTGCCACCACCACGCTTTACTGTCGGGATGGTATTGGCCAGGTGATGAGCGGTGCCTGGTTTCCTCCAGACATGAGGCGTGCCATTCAGGCCAAAGAGTTCAATGTTTGTTTCATCATAACAGAGAATTTTGTTTCTCATGGTCAGAGTCCTTCAGATGCCTTTTGGCAAACTCCAGGTGGGATGTCATGTGCCTTTTACTGAGGAGTGGCTTCCGTTTGGCCACTGTACCATACAGGCCTGATTGGCGGAGTGCTGCAGAGATGGTTGTTCTTCTGGAAGGTTCTCCTCTCTCCACAAAATGCTAAAGCTTTGTCAGAGTAACCATCGGGTTCTTGATCACCTCCCTGACTAAAGCCCTTCTCCCCCGATCGCTCAGTTTGGCCGGGCAGCCCGCTCTAGGAAGAATCCTGGTGGTTCCAAACTTCTTCCATTTATAGAAGATGATGGAGGCCACTTTGCTTATTGTGACCTGCTGCAGAAATTATTCTGTACCCTTCCCCAGATCTGTGCCTCGAAAAGGTCCTGTCTCAGGGGTCTAAAGACAATTCCTTGGACTTCATGGCTTGGTTTGTGCTCTGACATGCACTGTTAAACTGTGGGACCTTATATAGACAGGTGTGTGCCTTTCCAAATCATGTCAAATCAACTGAAATTACAACAAGTGGACTCCAATCAAGTTGTAGAAACATCTCAAGGATGATCCGCATATATACTGCGGCAAGGCAGCGATACAGTGGGCGCATGCGCTGGAGGGTCAGGGGACTTGATGTTTGCCAGCCACTCGCGATCGCGGTAAGGAGAGGCAGAACGGGGATCTGCCTATGTAAACAAGGCGAATCCCCACTTTGACAGGGGACAGAACTAAGATCTGCTGTTCCTAGTGATCAGAAACAGTGTCATCCCAGTAAGCCCATCCTCCACACAGTTAGAACACACCCAGGAAACACAGTTAACCCTTGATCGCCCCCTAGTGTTAACACCCTCTCCTGCCAGTGTCATTTATACATTGGTCAGTGCATTTGTTTAGCACTGATCACTGTAATACTATAATGTCACTGGTTCTCAAAAAGTGTCACGTGGGGTCAGATTTGTCCGTCGCAGTCCAAAAAAAAAAAAGGCAGATTGCCGCCATTACCAGTCAAAATAAATAAGAAAAAAAATTTTGTAGACGTAATAACTTTTGTAACCGTAAAAATAGGGATAGGGGTAAGTGGCGCTCCCTATGACGGGGTATCCTGTAGGGTGTGTGTGCTATACACCTATAGGGATGATACTAAACCCATGTAAAAACTACACCTAAAACAAAATAAAATAAAACAAAGCTAATAAGCACATATGTGTTTCAATATCTATTCAAATGAACATAGCAACACTACCATAGTGAAAAGGTGTAAAAAGTGGCATAAAGGTCTAATTGCAGTGAGAGAAAATGTGACCATCAAAATCTTCCCCTGCTAACCCACATTAGATGAACAGGAAAAAATTGTGTAAACAATATTAATATCTAGCGTGTAAAAAAACACGTGATAAGTGTCCACTCCAGTGAATATAAACCACAAATATTGAATGAAAAATCAACATATAAAATCAACATATAAAAAATGTAAGCAGCAGTCCCATAAAAAAGTAAAAAATATATAGTATTAAAGATGAAGCTCCAGATTGGCAAGAATGTTCATAAAAAATCATGACTCTTGTGCTGAAAAAATAATAATATCCGGTGACTTCCGTGATCCCCCTCAAGGGTCCCCACTCACCAGCTGCTGCTTACATTTTTTATATGTTGATTTTTCATTCAATATTTGTGGTTTATATTCACTGGAGTGGACACTTATCACGTGTTTTATTATTACACGCTAGATATTAATATTGTGTACACAATTTTTTCCTGTTCATCTAATGTGGGTTAGCAGGGGAAGATTTTGATGGTCACATTTTCTCTCACTGCAATTAGACCTTTATGCCACTTTTTACACCTTTTCACTATGGTAGTGTTACTATGTTCATTTGAATAGATATTGAAACACATATGTGCTTATTAGCTTTGTTTTATTTTATTTTGTTTTAGGTGTAGTTTTCACATGGGTTTAGTATTATCCTTATAGGTGTATAGCACACACACCCTACAGGATACCCAGTCATAGGGAGCGCCACTTACCCCTATCCCTATTTTTCTGGATATCATATGTCACCCTTCTTTCAGGTGGTGTGATCCAGGGGAGGCTGCATACCGGTCCTGTCCTAAGCGCAGGAATTTTGTGTTTTTCTATTGTAATAACTTTTGTGCAAACCAATTCAAATTTAGGCTTATTGTAATTTTTTTTTTTACAAAAAATATGTAGAAGAGTACACATTGGCCTAAACTGATGAATAAATTGTTTTTTTTGGCTATGTATTATAGAAGAAAGTAAAAAAATACTGTTTTTCTTTTTCAAAATTGACAGTCTTGTTTATAGCGCAAAAAATAAAAACCGCAGAGGTGATCAAATACTACCAAAAGAAAGCTCTATTTGTCTGAAAAAAGGGACATCAACATTGTTTGGGTACAGCGTCGCACGACCACGCAATTGTCAGTTAAAGCGACGCAGTGCCATATAGCAAAAATGGCTTGGTCAGGTCATTAAGGGGGTAAATCCTTCCAGGGCTGAAGTGGTTAAAGTGTCATAAAAAGTATGTTTATACTTAGTTTTTTTTTTTTTTGTGGAATATAGAATTCCATCATTCCATGAAGGGACTTAAAATATAAAAGGATTTTGATTCGCTCTTTTTGGTTCTATTGTATGAACCCTGTAAAAAAAAAAAAAAAAAAAAAAAAAAAAAAAAACCTAGTGGATGGGAGTGTTCTGGGAACAGGGAAAAGAGTAGATGGACCTAGTAGAGCATTATGTGTTTTTACCTCAGTTTTGTTAGGTCAGAGATTTACTATAAATAAAAATTACATTTTTATCCCTACAGAGGTTGCAGAGACTAAAATATGAATTTGACTAGGGTGCATATGGTAAATGAAAAAAAAAAAAAAACACACAGCAATTTAAAATTCTTTTATGTTATGAGGAGTGCAGAATCAAGATGATCTAAGCAAACAATGATGCGATTTATGCACTTAATTAAGTCAGCCACTGAATCTCAAGTGACCTCCTCTCCAATTTAACATATTCGGTAGAAGCAATTATCTGGGGAGATGACACGTCTTATGAAGTCTACTGTGGGATCAATTACAAAGTGTACAAACAAAATATACAAAAATATGCCTGGCTACAAATGCAACATTCAAACAGTCATCTGGTTGGTTGCCACCATCCTACTGTTCTTACAGCGTTTCAACACTATAAAAGTTGGCAATGCGCTTAAAACATGCCATTTGGCACCATTGGAGACAGCAGTTTTCTTTCTAACAAAGCAATACTCTGTTTAGAGAAAGCAGAATTCAAAATTTTAGAGCATTACTGAGCTCTTAAAAAAAAATACTTAGGACTGATGTAGCCACGAAGCATGCAATTAGTACAAAGATTTCTACGTCGGCACATTATACTACATGCAAAAAAGCCTTACCTCAGGAACCACCTCTGTTAATTTGCAGACCATCTCCATTCCACCCAACTTCCAGTGTCCATCTTCACTCACAAACAAAGAGGAAAGACACACATTGTTATGGGAAACCTTCCCCTGCAATAAAAACAATAAGACTTGCATATAACACAGAATGATCTTTTAGCAGTATCTGACTATATGTCAACTCAATTGATTGAAAATAAATAAAGGGCAAAACACTATAGCAAAATGTATTGTTTTTGGTAATCCAGGGGCATGTTTATAAAGCAGTGAATGTTTCATTCACAAATTATTCACTGCAATTTAAAAACACATGCACCCAGAAGATTCACCTGCAGTGAATAATTGGCAATTGTTACATTCACCGCTTTATAAATATACCTCCAAAATGTAATTAATATTTAATGGTATTGTTTTCTTTTTGAATTCGGGATCCACATACCTTTACTTATGTTTCTTAAACTTTAAATGCAGGCCAAAGTTACTAATCTATATATCCTCTCCACAGGTGGGATTTAATGCGCACCCAGCACAGTAAAGAATGGGTACCATAAAGCTCCCGATGCATGCTTGATGACTACTCAGTCTCCCGGCATTTAGATCCACTTAAAAGACCCAGGAGGAGGCAGTGGGATGTGGTTAACAAAAAAAAGCATGTTGCTGCAGCTGCTTAAAAGTGGCAGCTAAGGCTAGGCTTTAACTTTTTTTTTTTTTTGGCAAACAAAAAAAAACAAAAAGAAAAATTCCCAGCTCAACTCACCACTTAAAGGGCAAGTTCACCTTTAGGCTACTTTCACACTGAGGCGCTTTACAGGCGCTATAGCGCTAAAAGTAACGCCTGTAAAGCGCCTCTCCTGTCACTCCAGTAGGGCGGTGTGCTTGCAAGTCCTGCAAGCAGCATCTTTGCAACGCTCCTAAAGCACCCCTGCACAGTGAAATCAATGGGCAGTGCTGCTTTTAACCCTTTATTCAACCGCTAGCGGGGTTTAAAGCCCACCACTAGCAGCTGAAAAGTGCCTCTAAAAAACGATGGTAAAGCGCTGCTAAAAATAGCGGCACTTTACCGCCGACGCCCCAGTGTAAAAGTGCCCTTACAGAAAAATCTATAAGGTAAACTTACACAGAAAAAGCCTCCCCTGCCACGCCAGGGCTTTCCACACTGGAGCGGTGCGCTTGCAGGATGTGAAAAAAAGTCCTGCAAGCAGCATCTTTGGGTATTGCGGGAGCCGTGTACACATCGTTCCCAAAACGTCCCTGCCATTGAAATCAATGGCCAGCGCAGCCGAAGCGCCTGCAAAGCGCTTTGGCAGTGGCACACCGCTAGTGGCCGAAAAGCGCCACTAAACCTTGCGCCGAAGCTTATCAAGCTTTTCCACTTTTGATACAAGAGGGACAGAGGCTAGGGGGTGCAGCCAGTGGTGTACACATGAATTATATCCCCTTTCAATATAGGGGCCGTGCTGCAACCATGAAATCTGAATGATCTCAGAAGCACCCCAAAAGTTATGTCAAAAGCACATAATATTTGCAAATGAAAGCCCATCAATATAAGCACTAAAAAGGTGTTGACAATTGAATTAGAAATAAAAATGTTTTACAAAAACATTAGCTAAAGTAACAAAAAAAAAAAATACACCCTGTTCCAAATTATTATGCCAGTGATATTTTTCTCATTTACCTAAATAATTGATGTAAACAACAGTCAGCATAATTCTCATGTTATCAACTATTAAGAGTACAATTCAAATTTTTTTGAACAAACCTCCTAAGAAGTTTTTTTTTTTTTCAAAATAAAAAAAAAAAAAAAAAAAAAAAAAAAAACTTACAATGCACTGTTCCAAATTATTACGCACAGTAAGTTTCAAAACACTTTTTAGGTTGTAAAGAACTTAAAATTGTCATTTGTTGTGTTTGCAGCATATTTACTGCAGGAGGGTTTAGGCTGGTCACTCCTTGCACAAAGTGTGACGCCGGCAACAAGTGTTTGGCACTTGGACACGGGCACTTCTTTTAACAAGACCACCTGTCATCTTCACCATCTCCTCACCATGCCTTCTCTGCTCTACTCTTTCGGGTAACTGCACTGATCTTCCCTGCAACACAAAAGTCGCTCCACCTGTCTGCGATTTCCCACCTGACTCTTCATACCCTCTGGTAACTGCACTGATCTTCCCTGCAACACAAAAGTCGCTCCACCTGTCTGCGATTTCCCACCTGACTCTTCATATCCTCTGGTAACTGCACTGATCTTCCCTGCAACACAAAAGTCGCTCCACCTGTCTGCGATTTCCCACCTGACTCTTCATACCCTCTGGTAACTGCAAAGACTCCCCTCTTCTCTTAAACACTGGACTACATTGTCTAACTGAACTTTAATTCTGCCTTACTAAGAATTTGAAACTAGTGCCTATACTTGTTTGTTTTTGAAAGTGTCATTTATTTTGTATTCTGCTGCCCTGAACAAGACCAAACATTTAACCTTATTCTGTTGCCCCCTCTTGCACTGCAATCTGTCCAGGCCAGTTGTAAAACCCCACCCCCCACAAGCTTAGTTTTATCAGCTTCTAATTGAATAATTTTGAATCCCCCCCCCCCCCCCCACACCTTCCCACTATAAATTTAGTTAATTTCTTGGAACGGCTGGCGAGGGTTTAGGCTGGTCACTCCTTGCACAAAGTGTCATGCCGGCAACAAGTGTTTGGCACTTGGACACGGGCACTTTGACTAAGGCACTGCTACAAAAAAGTAAGTACAGACATTATTGTTCCACAGCTATTTTGCAGAAAGTTCCACTTCATTCTCTAACTTTCCTCAGCCTTCCTTCTATTAGCCTGTCCCCACCCTCTAAAATGCTCACACTAATCTTTGTTATAACGTCCTCTCTCCTCAAACTCTCATGTCTTTACCCCCCCCCCTCTCCAGCCCCCAACCTTTACATATCTCCCTCTCTTCTGCCCACTCAATATTACTCCACTTACCACCTCCTGCTCATTCTAAGCCCACACAGTATCACCACATCCATTCCACCACAGCATCTGCCCTCCTATAAATCCCACTCCCGCCTTACCACCCTCACCCTCCTACTACTCCTAATGTCTGGGGACATCGCACCAAACCCCGGCCCTCCCACACCCAATTTCCAACGCCAAGATCGGCCATCTACCTCCTCCAACAGTAGTCGTAACTTCAACCTTCTCATCCCAATTCCCCTGATTCCACAAGTCAGCCCCCCTCTTTCATGTGCCCTCTGGAATGCCCGCTCAGTCTTCAACAAACTAGTTTCTGTCAATGACCTTTTCCTCTCCAAATCCCTTGATCTGTTTGCTATAACTGAAACCTGGATCCAGGAATTTGATACTACCTCTCCAGCTGCACTTACCCACAGTGGCCTTCTCTGGACTCACTCCACCAGACCCAGTGGACGAAAAGGAGGTGGTGTCGGACTTCTCCTCTCCCCACAATGCACCTTCCAGGTACTGCCCACACCTCCCTCTCTTTCCACCTGCTCTTTTGAAATGCACTGCATTCGTCTTTTCTCTCCAGCTTGTCTGAGGGTCGCAGTCATTTATCGGCCGCCTGGACCAGTGTCACGCTTTCTGGATGACTTCTCTGCATGGCTACCCTATTTTCTCTCATCTGAAGTGCCTGCCATCATCCTAGGTGACTTTAACATTCCAATCAATGTTAATAATGCTACCACTTCTAAACTACTCAACTTAACTTCCTCTTTTAACCTAACACAATGGACACAAACCACCACTCACTCCAACGGCAACACTCTTGACCTTGTATTCTCCCATCGCTGCACTCCCTGCAATCTCTCCAACGCACCCTTTCCTCTCTCTGATCACAACCTTATCCGTTTCACACTCTCCTTGTCTCCTATATCCCATGCTGCCAACTCACAAACCACTACCCGCAGGAACCTTCGCAACCTCAAACCTTCCCTTCTTCACTCTGCTACTGATGGCCTTAATGACAAAAATCGCACCCCTGTCCTGCCCAGACCTAACCACTTCCATCTACAACACCACGTTGTCATCCTCCCTAGATGTACTTGCTCCTCTTTCTACACGCAGAAGCAGGCCCCATCTGACACAACCCTGGCAAACAGACACCAGAAGTCTCAAGAGACGCAGCCGTGCTCTTGAGCGAGCATGGCGTAAATCTAAATCCCTGCAAGACTTTACTCCTGCCTCCACACTGCTAAACAAACCTATTACAACACTCTCATCAAAACCCTCTCATCCAAACCTCGTCAACTCTTTTCTACCCTTAATTCCTTACTTCAGCCCCCACTGCCCCCTCCCACCAACTTGCTTAACGCTCAACATATTGCCAACCACTTCAATAGCAAAATCAACACAATTCGCAAGGAGATATCCAGCATTAAAATTCCTCCCCTACCCAACATATCAGGTCCAACACCACACTCAATACTCTCCTCCTTTTGTCCAGTTACCACAGAAGAAGTTGATAAACTCCTCTCCATGGCCCACCTCACTACATGTCCCCTGGACCCTGTCCCCTCTCAATTACTGCGACCACCTTCCCACTCTATCCTCAACTCCCTAACCCACATCTTCAACCTCTTCCTCTCCTCCGGCACCTTTCCTTCCCCGCTCAAACATGCACTGGTTACCTCCATACTCAAAAAACCCTCACTAGACCCCACCTGTTTGAATAACTTAAGACCTATCTCCCTTCTCCCGTTTGCCTCCAAGCTCATCGAACGCCTTGTTCATGACCAAATGAGTCGCTACCTCACGGACAACAACCTTCTCGACCCCCTACAGTCTGGCTTCCGCCTACAACATTCTACTGAAACTGCCCTACTAAAAATCACCAATGACCTAATAACTGCCAAAACCAATGGCCACTACTCCATACTCATACTTTTAGACCTCTCTGCTGCCTTTGTCACAGTTGACCACCTGCTGCTCCTCAGCAAATTACACTCCCTTGGCCTCCGTGATTCTGCATTATCCTGGTTCTCCTCCTACCTATCTCAGCGCACTTTCAGCGTCACTTACAACTCCATCTCCTCCGCTCCCCTACCTCTTTCTGTTGGGGTACCCCAAGGCTCCGTCCTTGGGCCTCTCCTTTTCTCACTCTATACCTCTTCCCTGGGCCAGTTGATCACCTCCCATGGCTTCCAATACCATCTCTATGCCGATGACACACAGATCTATCTCTCCACTCCCCAACTCACCCCCACTATCTCCTCACGGATCTCAAACTAGCTGAATGACATATCGGTATGGATGTCACACCACTTCCTCAAACTTAATCTTTCTAAAACTGAGCTTGTTATATTTCCTCCTTCACGGTCCCCCTCCTGTGACTTCACCATTAATATCAACAACACAACCATTGGTCCCTCCACACATGCCAGAGTCCTGGGTGTAATCCTTGACTCTGACCTCTCCTTCAGCCCCCATATCCAATCACTGGCTAAATCCTGCCGCCTTAACCTCCAACATCTCCAGAATTCGACCCTTCCTGACTAATGACACTACAAAACAACTTATTCACTCCTTGATTATTTCCCGCCTCGACTATTGCAACTCTCTCCTTAATGGGCTACCCTTAAGCAGGCTATCCCCCCTTCAGTCTATTATAAATGCTGCTGCTAGACTAATACACCTCACTAATCGATCCGTGACTGCTGCTCCTCTCTGCCAATCCCTTCACTGGCTTCCCCTACCCCACCGTGTAAATTTCAAAATGCTAACCATAACATACAAGGCCATTCACAACATCGCCCCCATCTACATCACCAACCTCATCTGCAGATATCGCCCAAATCGCCCCCTCCGCTCCTCCCAGGACCTCCTGCTCTCTAGCTCCCTTGTTACCTCCTCCCATGCTCGCCTTCAGGACTTCTCCAGAGCCTCTCCCATCCTCTGGAATTCCCTGCCCCAGTATGTCCGATCAACCCCTACCCTGTCCACCTTTAGGAGATCCTTCAAAACTCATTTATTCAGGGAAGCCTATCCCACACCCACATAACTGTCCCTGAGCCACCCCCATCAAATCATTCTTTGCAGCTATTACCTTTTGTACCACCACCCCCTCCCTTTAGAATGTAAGCTCTACGAGCAGGGCCCTCCTGTACCTTTTGTATTGAACTGTACTGTAATTGTGTTGTCCCCCTTATACATTCTAAAGCGCTGAGTAAACTGTTGGCGCTATATAAATCTCGTATAATAATAATAATAATAATAATAATAATAATAATTTACTGAAATCAAAAGCTATTTCAATAAAACTGTGAACATTTTAACTTTTTAAACATTTTAACATAGGACCCCTTATTTGATAGCAGCTTCACAAGTCTTGCATCCAATGAACTTGTGAGTTTTTGGACAGTTACTGCTTGAATTTGCTTGCAAGATGTCAGAATAGCCTCCCAGAGCTGCTGTTTGGATGTAAACTGCCTCCCACCCTCATAGATGAGGATGCTCCAAAGGTTCTCAAAAGGATTGAGGTCAGGGGAGGACGGAGGCCACACCATGACTGTCTCTCCTTTTATCCCCATAGCAGCCATTCATGCAGAGGTATTCTTTGCAGCATGAGAAGGTGAATTGTCATGCATGAGGATGATTTTATTACGGAAAGCATAGTTCTTTCTTCTGTAACAGGGAAGGAAGTGGTCAGTCAGGAACTCCACATACTTTGCAGAGGTCATCTTTACACCTTCAGGGACCCTAAAGGGGCCGACCAGCTCTCTTCCCATGATTCCGGCCCAAAACATGACTCCACCACCGCCTTGCTGACATCGCAGCCTTGTTGGAACAGGGTGGCCGTGCACCAACCATCCACTACTCCATCCATCTGGACCATCCAGGGTTGCACAGCACTCATCAGTGAACAGGACTGTTTAAAAATTAATATTCATGTATTTTTCTGCCCAGTGCAGCCGTTTCTGCTTGGGAGCGTTGGTTAGTGGTGGCCGTTTGGAAGGTTTATGCACAGTTGCAAGACTATTAAGGACTCTACACCTTGATGTCCATGGGACTTCAGAGGCACCAGCAGCTTCAAATATGTTTGCTGCTATGTGATGGTGTTTTAGCAGCTGCTCTCTTGATCCGATGCATGGATCTGGCAGAAATCTTCCTCAATGTGCCTTTATCTGCACAAAACCTGTCTGTGCTCTGAATCAGCCACAAATCTCTTAACAGTGCGATGATCACGCTTACGTTTTCGTGAAACATCTAATGTTTTCATACCTCGGCCAAGGCATTGAACTATTTCACTCTTTTTAGCAGCAGAGAAATCTTTTTTCTTCCCCATATTGCTTAAAAATGGTGCTCTGCTTAATAATATGGAACACCCTCCTTTAGTAGTTTTTCCTTTAATTGGGCACACCTGGCAATCTAATTATCACAGGTGTCCGAGATGGTTTTCAGTGATCAAAAGAGCCCTGAGACACAATACCATCCATAAGTTAAACTGAAAAACAAAATATTTAATCTTTGTGACACTGAAATAGAATTTGCATAATAATGTGGAAAAGGGCGATATATATATATATATATATATATATATATATATATATATATATATATATATATATATATATATATATATATATATATATATATATATATATATATATATATATATATATATATATATATATATATATATATATATATATATATATATATATATATATATATATATATATATTCGAGTATAAGTCGAATTTTTCAGCCCTTTTTTTGGGCTGAAAGTGTCCCTTCGACTTATACTCGAGTCACCGCCGTCTGTCTGCATGATCAGCGTGTCATGCAGGCAGACGGCGGCCGGCGTGTAATGATACTGTTCGGCGGCTATTGCAGCTTTCAAAAGCCGCGCCTCCTGCTTGTCTGTGATAGGCTGAACAGCTGTCAGTGTACAGCCTATTGCAGACATTCTCTCATCCTCGTCCGTGGTATGAGAATGAGAGAATGTCCGTGATAGGCAGTCAGCGGTCAGCCTATCACGGAGGAGGCGCGGCTTTTGAACTGTGGAAAGGCCGCCGAACACTATCATCACACGCCGGCCGCCGCTCGAGGATGGAGATCGCCACAGAGAGGATGGAGATCACTACAGGGAGGCTGGAGATCGCCGCAGGGAGGCTGCACAGGACACATGCACAGGGTACAGGTAGGCTGCACAGGACACAGGGAGGCATGCAGCTGCAGATGGGCATTGTTGACCCTCTGCATTTCTCACCCTCGTCTTATACTCGGGTCAATAAATTTTTCCCAGTTTTTTGTGGTAAATTAGGGGCCTCGACTTATACTCGGGATGACTTATACTCGAGTATATACATATATTTTTTTTATTATTATTCTTTTTCTCTTAAACAGATGATGATGTTGTTTACCCGGTCATGTAGAAATACCAGAGCTTGTAAGATGTCATAGATTCCTGCACAAATTTCATCACTTGTTAGTTTCTCAAGAAGCATTTCCAGGGGCTGCACCCGCTCTGTTACAAGGTAGATCCCATCTTCCTCCACAGTACACAACAAGAAACGGAGCAGACATGGATGACGTAAGGTTTTCAAATGCTAAAACACAAAAAAGAGAAATATTATAAACAAGAAGGTTAAACAAACCCACACAAGTAAAGGCATGCCTTTACGAAAAGACATTAGAAAAAGATAGAAAACACAGAAAAATACACATGCATAAATAAACATGCTCATGTATTTTTTGTGACTGGCTGAAAAGAGAGATTCGTTCTTTCAAAAGCAGGTCTTGTGATCAAACATTACTTTCAGATCTGTAATTTTCTATAATGCACGGAAGTCATACAGTTTGATCACCAACCTTCTCTCAGCCTGCTGATTGGACAGTGAAAAAGCATAACCACACTGATGAAGTTGGTTTATTTTCTCCTCTTAGCAAATAACCTGTGCTTGTCAGTCTGGGGGGAGGGGAGCGTTAGGTACACAAACAAATTGAAGCTCACACTGCAGTTACACAGGCAGATAAAGCTACATTGTTTTTTTTTCCCCATCATGACAGGTGAAAAAAAAAAACAAAAAAAAAACAAAACAAAAACAAACACATATCTTGCGTAGGGATGAGCCGAACACCCCCCGGTTCGGTTCGCACCACAACCCATGAACGGACCGAAAATTTGCACAAACGTTAGAACCCCATTGACGTCTATGGGACTCGAACGTTCGAAATCAAAAGTGCTCATTTAAAGGCTAATTTGCATGGTATTGTCCTAAAAAGGGTTTGGGGGCTCGGGTCCTGCCCCAGGGGACATGTATCAATGCAAAAAAAAAAACTTTTAAAAACGGCCATTTTTTCGGGAGCAGTGATTTTAAAGATGCTTAACCACTTCAATACCAGGCACTTAGACACCTTCCCGCCCAGCCCAATTTTCAGCTTTCAGCGCTGTCGCAATTTGAATGACAATTGCGCGGTCATGCTACACTGTACCCAAACAAATTTTTTATCATTTTGTTCCCACAAATAGAGCTTTATTTTGGTGGTATTTGATCACCCTTGCGGTTTTTATTTTTTGCGCAACAAATAAAAAAAGACCGAAAATTTTGAAAAAAAAACAAGTTTTTCTTTGTTTCTGTTTAAACTTTTTGTAAATAAGTACGTTTTTTTCTTCAATGACGGGCACTGATATGGCTGCACTGACGGGCACTGATATGGCGGCACTGATGGGCACCGATGAGGTGGCACCGATGAGGTGGCACTGATGAGGTGGCACTGACGGGCACTGATGATGGGCACTGATAGGCGGCACTGATGGGCACTGATGGGCACTGATAGGTGGCACTGGTATGCGGCACTGATAGGCACTCATAGGTGGCACGGATGGGCACTAATAGGTGGCACTGGTGGGCACTCATAGGTGGCATTGATGGGCACTTGTAGGTGGCATTGATGGTTACTTATGGGTGGCACTGATAGTTGGCACAGATGGGCACGGATGGGCACTGATAGATGGGCACTGATGGGCATGGATGGGCACTGACAGGTGGCATGAATGGACACTGATGGGTGGCACTGGTGGCATTACTTGTTTGCAGTGATGCCCCTAAGGGTGGCATTGCTGGGCATCACTGCAACATAATTGTGCCAATCAGTGCCCATTTGTGGGCACTGATTGGCACAGATTTGGCATACTGGGCACATGTGGATGGCCATGGGGTACATACCTGGCCATCCACATGTTGCCCCTTCCCTGGTGGTCCTAGTGGTGATCCCTGGTGGTCCAGTGTGGTGATCTGCGGGGGGGCTGCGCTGATAAACAATCAGCGCAGACCCCCCCTGCCAGGAGAGCCGCCGATCGGCTCTCCTCTACTTGCGTCTGTCAGACGCGAGTGAGGAAGAGCCGATCAACGGCTCTTCCTGTTGACAGCGTGATCAGCCGTGATTGGACACGGCTGATCACGTGGTAAAGAGCCTCCGCCGGAGGCTTTTTACCAAGATCAGTGTAGCGGTGTGTCAGACTGACACACCGCTCCACCGATCGCCGCGATGCGCGCCCCCGGGGGCGCGCTGCGGCATGTTATCCTGAAGGACGTCATATGACGCCCAGTCAGGATAACACAACCACTTCCCGGACGTCAATCCGCCATAGGGCGGGCGGGAAGTGGTTAAAGTAAAAAAAAAAAAAAAAAAAAAGTGAAATATTCCATTAAATATCGTACCTGGGGGGTGTCTATAATATGCCTGTAAAGTGGCGCGTGTTTCCCGTGCTTAGAACAGTCCCTGCACAAAATGTCATTTTTAAAAGGAAAAAAAGTTATTTAAAACTGCTTGCGGCTTTAATGTAATGTCGTGTCCTGGCAAAACGGATGAAAATCAGTGAGACAAACGGCATGGGTACCACCCAAGTCCATTACCAGGCCCTTTGGGTCTTGTATGGATATTAAGGGGAACCCCGCACCCAAATTAAAAAAGGAAAGGTGTGGGACCCCAGGCTCTATATACTCTGAACAGCAGTATACAGGCGGTGCAAACAAGACAGGGACTGTAGGTTTGTTGTTAAGTAGAATCTGTTTGTAATTTTGAACTGGTACATTTTTAAAGTGTAGCTTCAGCCAAAAAATCTGTTTTTAAGCTTTTTGGAAAACCTAGGGAAGGGTTATCACCCCTGTGACATTTGTTTTGCTGTCTGTGCTCCTCTTCAGAAGATTTCACCTCACTTTTTGTCCCAATGACAAATGTTTTTTGAAAATTTAGGGTTTTTAGTGAAACAAGGATTAATGATAAAGCATCAGTGGAAAGGAGAAAAGTTTTTCCCATATTAACTCTTACAGGAGAGAATTTCCCTTCCTATGGGGTAGATTTCATCTCACTTCCTGTTGTCTCCTTCCGTTTGCAAGTAGGAGTCGTTTGTAAGTTGGATGTTTGAAAGTAGGGGCCTGCCCTATATACTCAGCAGAAATTTGGGCCTTAGGTGTTGTTGTGGCCACAACACTGTAAGCCCTCACAGGGCCCTGCTGTGAAATATTAGATCAAGAATTCTAATTACATGTCCCTGTTGAACAGGGGCTGAAAAATTGGGCCTTAAGCACTGGTGCTGGTGCCACAACACTGCAACCCCTCACAGATACTCTAGTTGGAGCGCAGGAACTAGCCCTGCTGCAAAGAATTGCATCAAAAATTGTAATTACATGCCCCCCGTTAAACAGGGGCTTAAAAATTGGGCCTTAGGCACTGGTGGCGGTGCCCAGAACCAAAAATGTTCTTACAAGCTATCAGCATGATCATTGAGGAGGAAGAGGATAATTACTCAGCATAACAGGATAGTCACTCAGCATCAGCATAGGCTTGAAGGGATCTGACATTTCAAAAAAAATTATTCGGTTACATCAGCATCAGGTGCTTGGTAGCTGGTGGTGATCCAAGACCGATTCATTTTTATGAAGGTCAGTCGATCGACCGAGTCGGTGGACAGACGCACCCTGTGATCGGTTACAAAAGCCTCCAGCAGCACTGAATGTGCATTCCGAAAGAACTCTGGATGCAGGACAGGCCAATAGCTCAATTGCATACTGTGCAAGCTCTGGCCAGTGATCCATCCTCAAGACCCAGTAACCCAGAGGATTTTCGGTGGGAAAGGTGTCCAAGTCAAATCTTGCCCCTAGGTATTCCTGCACCATGTAAAACAGACGCTGGCAATAATTGCTGGAACCGATCAAACCTTGGGGCTGCGGACTAAAAAATTGTCTGAACGCATCGGTCAGACGGCCACCTTCTCCACCGCTCCTTCTTTGACCAAAGCCTCAGCAACACATGGTTTTTTTTTTACCTATTACCAACACCAACAAGCCAAGGGTGGGAAGAAGGCCTGCTGTCCTGGAAGTTTACCAAAAACACCATTACCAATGGATGCTTAATGCTGGGGATCAACCAGAGGAGATCGTGACATCAGAGGAGGGAAGGACGGCTAAGAGGCTGAGGACTGTCACCAAGGATCAACACTGCTGGATTTTAAACTACACGCCTGTTACCCCTGCAGGGGTTGGGCACTCTGGTGAGTGAGGGTACTACTGGGGTGTGCAGTGGAAGACGGGGAGCACTTGCCACATCAAGAATTTTGTCTTTTTATTGGATTGACATATCACAGCTTTTTCAGACGATATTGAGTTTTTTATGGACACTGCTTTTTTTCACAATAATTGGACTAGTTGCACACCAATGTCGGACACTTCTTTATAGTGATCAAGATTGGTTTTATATGATTTTTTACCACATGTTTTTTTATCACTGTTTGGAGATCATTATTTATTGATATATGTTAGACCACACATGGTATAGCACTTTGCACTTTTATGTATAGCATATTACTGCAGGATTATTTCACTTATATACAGCATCTCTTTTTTACATTTAATATTTTTTATATTTATGATCAATATCCAGGGCATATCCGATTTAACTGGCATTATATGACTGGCGGAAATTCACATAGACTTTCCTGGCCTGCCTCAGGACATCCTGTAAGCCCGGGTACCTGCCCAAGAACCGCTGCACCACCAAGTTAAGGACGTGAGCCAAACAGGGCACATGGGTCAGTTGTCCCTGTCGGAGGGCGGAGAGGAGGTTGGTGCCATTGTCGCAAACCACTATTCCTGCCTTAAGTTGGCGTGGCGTCAACCACCTCTGAACCTGCCCCTGCAGAGCTGACAGAACCTCTGCCCCAGTGTGGCTCCTGTCCCCCAAGCACACCAGCTCAAGCACTGCATGGCATCTTTTGGCCTGCGTACTTGCGTAGCCCCTTGAACGCCTACGGAGCACCGTAGGTTCCGAGGACAAAGCACAGGAAGAGGCCATGGAGGAAGAAGAAGAGGGGGTGGAGGAGAGGGGTGTGTCACAATCATTAGTAGTGGCATTTTGGAGGCGTGGTGGCAGAACAACCTCCAACACTACTGCACCTCATCCTGCATCCTTCCCAGCTGCCAACAGAGTGACCCAATGCGCCGTGAAACTTAGGTAACGTCCCTGTCCATGCCTGCTGGACCATGAGTCAGCGGTAATTTGCACCTTACCGCTGACCGCCCTGTCCAGCGAGGCCAAGATGATGCCTTCCACATGCCGGTAAAGAGCCGGAATCGCCTTCCGTGAGAAAAAGTGTCGTTTGGGTACCTGCCACTGAGGAACCGCACATTCCACAAACTCACGGAAGGGGGCAGAGTCTACCAACTGAAAAGGTAGCAGTTGAAGTGCTAGCAATTTTGTCAAGCTAGCATTCAACCGCTGGGCATATGGATGGCTGGGAGCGAACTTCTTTCGGTGGTGCAGCAGCTGGGGCAGGGAAATTTGCCTGGTACAATCTGATGTTGGTGTACCGAAAGCAGATTGCTCACAAGTACTTGGCTGTGACACACCTAATTCTACACCTTCATTCCTCTCAGTGCAGGTCTCAGAGAGGACTGAAGGTATAGTGGGGTTGGAGATCTCAGCTGATGAGGAGCAAGGAGAGGTCCACTTTGTTCTTTGGTGTGGGTCTTTTAGATATGCTTGCCAACTAACTGCATGGCAGGTCAACATATGTCTGGTCAAGCATGTGGTGCCCAAGCGGGAGATGTTTTGGCCACGCGAGATACGCTTGAGACATATGTTGCAAATAGCAGCGGTGCGATCTGATGAACTCGTCTCAAAAAAGGCCCACACCAAATAACTTTTGGAATAACGCGCAGAGACAGCAGCGCCCTGCACATGCGGAGCTTCGTGGTGTAATGCAGTCAGTGTGCTGCCCTTAGGCTGGCCCCTGGAGGGCATCCTTCCTCGTTGGTGATGTGCCTCCTCCTCTTCTCTCCTATCAGGCACCCACATTGAATCAGTGACCTCATCATCCCCTCCCTCATCACTGGAGCAAACCTGGCAGTATGCTGCAGCAGGGGGAGCATCACTGCCAGATTGCTGTCCTTCTTGGGTACCCCCTCTGTCCGTGCTCACGTTACTGCCTTCATCTAGCTCAGTATCATCATCAGAGCCTTCTAAATGCTGGGCATCCTCCTGGAGCATGTACCCAACACTGTAGTCAAACAGTTCGAGGGACTCCTCAGGAGGACATGGTGGGGCTAGGGAAGGAGTCACTGATGCCATTGAGCCGAGGGAAGAGGCCGCGTTGGCAGCTGCTTTGCCAGACAAAGTACCCTGAGCATGGGTGAGAGAGGATGGGGAGGATGAGGACGGCTTGGTCATTTTAGCTGAACACTTTGCAGAGGTCACACTAAACTAACTTGTAGCTTTAACTGAACACTGTGAGGAGGACGCACTACACTAACTTGTAGCTTTAGCTGACTGTGCAGAGGTCGCACTACACTAACTTGTAGCTTTGGCTGAACACTGTGCAGAGGTCGCACTACACTAACTTGTAGTTTTAGCTGAACACAGTGAGGAGGACGCACTACACTAACTGTAAATAGTCTAGCTGCATGACTGTGGTACTAATAAGATCAAAACACCAGCAATTTTCTTCAGGTAGCTGTAAATACTGTAACAAGACAAACCTGTCAGTAGGAAGATAACAGGAACGGATCTAGCTAAACTGAATACAGTGTGTGTATATATATATATATATATATATATATATATATATATATATATATATATATATATATATATATATATATATATATATATATATATATATATATATATATATATATATATATATATATATATATATATATATATATATATATATATATACACACACACATACATACATATATATATATATATATATATATATATATATATATACACACACACATACATATATATATATATATATATATATATATATATATATATATATATATATATATATATATATATATATATATATACACATACACACACACACACACATTACACTGACTGTCCTGCCTAATCTATCTAACTTAAATCGAATGACACTGTCTGTCTCTCTCTCTCTATGAACGCCGGAACACACTACACAGGGCCGACGTGCAGGCGGCCTTATATAGTGTTGTGCGTGTTCTAAACCCCCTGAGCCATAATTGGCCAAATTGGCTTTGGTCAATTACAGCTCTCTCTACAGACGGCGCTGTGATTGGCCAAGCATGCGGGTCATAGTGCATGCTTGGCCAATCAGCCAGCAATGCACTGCGATGCCGCAGTGAATTATGGGCCGTGACGCGCCACACGAATTTGGCCCGAACGGCCCATATCGTTCGCAATTCGACGAACGGTCGAACAGACGATGTTCGAGTCGAACATGGGTTCGACTCAAACACG
Source organism: Lithobates clamitans (assembly GCA_037952925.1). Taxonomy (NCBI): domain Eukaryota; kingdom Metazoa; phylum Chordata; class Amphibia; order Anura; family Ranidae; genus Lithobates; species Lithobates clamitans. Next base: position 10,392,235 of record JBBGZY010000616.1, on the reverse strand, counting down.
AAGCTCATCCCTAATCTTGCAGCTACTAAGTGTCGTATGCTGGCCATACAAGTATGGCTTTTTTTTTTTTAGAACATTTGTATGAATATTCGTACATAAATTCTTTATACATTCAAAGAATGAATGAATGTCGTTGAGAAATTTCACTTGCTTTTAACATTCAATTTTAAAATGAATGTAACTTCTTAACAAAAACCAAATACACTGTCTAAAAATGCAATCGATAAGTCATCTATTCTGCTCCTTCAAGTTTTTCTGCCTCTGGTCGAAAACGAATGCCAGTTTGACTCCACTAATGATTAGAAAAATCAAACGTTCTTATAACGTACATTTTGGAAGGAAAGATGTGTTTATGTATGGCCAGCATAAGTGACAGCAGGTGCAGGTAACTTGTATCAAGCTACCTGTCTATGACAAGGGAGTAGCATGCATATTATATTACAGTCCTGTCTGAAAATCTGCAAAATACAGCATTTTTAGGTCTTTTTAAAAAAAAATTATTTATTTCTTTAGATAAAAATGTTGATCTCTGAGTCCAATATTATGTACCAGATTCAACCTCTAATAGTATATACATCTCTTCTGTCTCTTATTCTCAGAGTGGATTAGATATTTTGTTCCCTAACCATTATAGCTGGTTATTTATATTTACCACTGCATATAGATATCCAAGAATAAAATTGTCTTTTTAACCACTTAGAGCCAGTTCACACTGAGGCAGCACGACTTGCAGAGCGACTGCCTCAGGCGACCTGCACACGACAGCAGCAGCGACTTGCAAAACAACTTCTATATAGAAGTCAATGCAAGTTGACCCAGTGTGAACCGGCTCTTAAGGATTGAGCCTCTTTTTGAGATTTGGTGTTTACAAGTTAAAATAATTTTTTTTTGCTAGAAAATTACTTAGAACCCCCAAACATTATATATATATTTTTTCAGACACCCTAGAGAATAAAATGGCGGTCGTTGCAATACAGTTGTGACAATGTATTTGCGCAGCAGTCTCACAAGTGCAATTTTTTTTGGGGAAAAAAAATACACTTTTTTGAATTAAAAAAATAAGACAATAAAGTTAGCCCAATTTTTTTTTTTAGATCGTGAAAGATAATGTTATGCCGAGTAAATTGATACCCAACATGTCACGCTTCAAAATTGCGCTCCCTTGTGGAAAGGCGACAAACTTCGAACCTTAAAAATCTCTACAAGTTACCAGTTTTGAGTTACAGGAGGTGGTCTAGTGCTAGAATTATTGTTCTCGCTCTAACGATCACGGCGATACCTCACGTGTGTTATTTAAACACCATTTTCAAATGCGGGCGCAACTTACGTATGTGTTCGCTTCTTCGTGTGAGCTCGGCAGAACGGATCGCTTTAAATTTTCTTTTTCTTATTTAACTTTTTTTTTTTTTTTTTTTTTTTTACACAGTCTTTAAAAAAAAAAAAATATTGGTCCCATTACAAGGAACGTAAACCTTGTAATAAAGGGGGGGGGGGAGCATGACAGGACCTCTTAAATGTGAGATCTGGGGTCAAAAAGACCTTGGATCTCATATTTACACTACAATGCAATAAAAAAGATCCCCTTTAAGACAACTGGGCGGCAGCGACGTTTATTGTCGCTTCCGCCATCCAATGGTGGAAGCAGGGACCCCCACCAATAAAAGTTGTTTTGAGGCCAATGCCTGCTGAGACCACTTTTATCTGAAAGCTGACTGCCCGCTGAAGAAAAGGATACCAAGTTTATGGCAGCTATCTGCTGCCATAACATTGGTATTCCTCTTCAAACAGCCGCCATATAATGACGAGCGGTCGGTAAGTGGTTAAACTTTAAACTAAATTATAGACCATGCTTTTGTTTGAGAATTGTATCCAATTAATTAAAACAATAATCGGCCAACTGATCAACTATTAAAATAATCAATAGTTGCAGCCCTACTGTCATTGTACTGACACTGGCTGGGAAGGGTTTAACATCTAGGGGCAATCAAGGGGGTTAACTGTGTGCCCAACAATGTAATGTGCACTGCTTTTACTAATCAACGTGGCTGCTTTGCAGGGAGAAGGAAAAATTAGCCACATCGCTGCTCCATGTAAAGAGCCCTGTATTGTTAGTAAGCACAGGGCTCTGTACTGTGATTCATTAAGCTGATCAGCAGGTCTCAGCCATAAATCATTGGCCAGGACCTGCTGACCAACTTGTGCTGCACCAAATCACAGCACAGATGGGACGGCGGGTGTCCGTCCCTTACCCACAAATACCAGATCACGTAGAGAGGCCGCCCCATCACCGTATATTTGCATGGGTCGGTGCGCAAGAAGTTAAAAGCGAGGTTAGACAAGCAAGAATGATTCAACTGCCCGCATCTGCATCACCCCTTGGGATCTTAAAGTGGCACTAAACTCTGGTTTAAAAAAAAAATAAAAATTCAACTCAAGTATGTATTCGAAACGCAAAAAAATTATCTATTTCTCTCATCCTCCTCCAAATTACTTAGCAGCTGTGACCTGACTTCCTACTAGAGAGTGGCTACATTCGTTCTCCGCGGTCCCACTGTATGTAGGAATGTAATTGCTCACCCGCCGAGATGGACTATGGGATTCATAGTGTGTATAGATTACAGGGCCCTCAAATAGTGGGTGCAGAATAAGGATATCATTCAGCGTCACTGCAAAAGTCACATCATGCAACAACTGCAGCTAAAAAGCTGATAAAACAGAAGACAATTCTATTTCCCATTCCACTTAAAGGAGAAGTATGGCCAAAGCGCTTCTGGTCCCACTTCTACTGCAAGTCACAGTAGAGCACTTAATTCTGCACTCCTGTGAATTATATTCTGCCAACAGCGGGCAAAAGTCCACTGTGGAATGCCATCAGTCAGCTGGTACAGGCTCTGGAGAGAACCAGACTTTCATGTGGGGGTCCACCCCGATGCCTGGAGTGTCAGCTGGCTCCGCCTCTCAGTGAGCTGCTGAGAGCCTGAGCCAACGGCTCCCACCCCTTCTCACAGCCTAGTGAGTGCTGGAGGGGCAGAGCAGAGAGCCGGTGACTGACAGTCACTGGTTGTCTGCTAACTGAGGACCAAGATCTGAGCGATCAGCAATCTTTTATCAGTTAGTTCTCAGTCTTAAGCCCCACACACACTATTAGAAATGGCTAGGGACACAGATACTGCATCCACCAAAGTAAGTATGTGTGTGTTCTGTTCCTTTTAAACTGCAAAGTTACAGTGACTCAAAACTCTCCCTCTGAATTCTGTTTTTTTTTTTTTTTTTTTTTTTTTTAAATGTATCCGTTTATCTGAAAAGATTGGCATTACTGGCAGGGAGGCATGAATGATCTCTGCTCCATGTACAAATGCTGAATGTACTGTGTTTAACCCCTTAAGGTTTCTTTCTACAGCTCCCTTGAGCGAACAAAGTAGAAAATAGTACAGCCACCTGGGAGAGGACACAAAGTTCATTTCTGTTGTTGATAATTACCACGGCACAAATCCACAAAAGTAATGCCCTCCTCCTGGCAGACAGAGCAGAGGGGATATAGGCTTACAGTGCACAGGTAGCTATGCAAATAACACCTGAGCTGAAACATGCTGGCGGTGTTGATAAAAAAAAATAAAGTACAACACAAGAGCTAGGGATCCAAATCATGCCTGGTACATTCAAATGTGTATGCGGTGCTAAAGAAAACAACTCGCCTCCCAGGTCTCTATGGCACTAAAATGTGTCTGCTTACAGCAGCTCGGCCTCGGAGTACTCTGCTTTATGCTCAAAAACAAAAAAAAGATTTGAAAACTAGCTCCTGATATAAACACTCTGTACTAGGAGTGCTCTATAATCATTCGTCTCTGCTCTATTTTCTGCCCAAAGGTCAATTCACAAAGATTATCATGTTTGCACTCCATTTTTGGCTGGCATTAGTAGATGATCTATGGAGGTGCCTACCGAGGAGAGCAGAGGGCTTGATTTACTAAAGGCAAATTTACCTTTTTTTTGTATTTCAACCACAGGGATGGTACTTACATGACTGAAGAGCATCCTGTGTGCTGGCGGCTGCTGTGTTCCCTGAAATATTCAATTCTCTGGCAGCTGTGATCTTCCGGTGCTGCTGGGGTTAATACGAGTGGCTGGACTTGTCACAGGCACTCCTGAAAAAGTGGCAACTGTGCCGACTATGCCCACCCTCCTCCATTCATAGCGGTATCAGTTTGAACAATATGTCTCTCCTCTATACATTTATTATAGGAACCGATAGTACAGCTTGAGAAGGGGGGTGGAGAGGGCAAGTATAGTCCCGAATTTTGAGGCGTGCCTGTGACAAGTGCAGCCACCTATATTAGCAGCACCAGAAGATCACCACTGCAGGGGTACTCAGGGGGCAACTGTCTGAAGATTTCAAGGAACGCAATCGCAACCAGCACATGGGAAATTCTGCATTCATGCAAGTACAGTCCCTGGTGCTGATTAAAAAGGGGGAAAAAAAAACACACACACCACTTCAGCTTTAACCACTTCACCTCCCATCCTAACTAGGCAATTTTTTTGCAATACAGAACTGCGTTATTTTAACTGATAATTGCGCAGTCGTGCAAATAAAATGCATGTCCTTTTTTTCCCCAAATAGAGCTTTCTTTTGGTGTTGATTACCTCTGCAGTTTTTATTTTTTGCACCATAAACAAAGAACGACCGACAATTTTGAAAAAAACTAAAATTATATTTTTACTTTCTGCTATAAAAAACACATCCAATACAAAAAAGAAAAAAAAATCTTCATAGATTTAGACCAATATGTATTTTGCCACATATTTTTGATAAAAAAAAATCCCAAGCAGTGTATATTGCTTAGTTTGTGCAAAAAGTTATTGCGTCTACAAACTATGGAAAATGTCTATTTATTTTACTAGTAATGGCGGCGATCAGCGACTTATAGCAGGACTGCGATATTGCAGCAGACAAATCGGACACCTGACATTTTTGTGGACTAGTGACATTATTACAGTGATCAGTGCTAAAAATATGCACTGTCACTCTACTATTGACACTGGCTGGGAATGGGTTAACATCAGGAGAGATCAAAGGGTTAACTGTGTGCCTAGTTAATGTTTCAGTGTAGTCTGGGAGGTGCTTTTACTAGTGGATGGCATTGATCTGTGTTTCTGCTTTACATAAACACAGGATCTATGCCTTCCGTACTGACAGAACAGCAATCTGCCTTGTTTACATATGCAGACTGCCATTCTGTCACTGTACCGAACAATCAGCGGGTGCCGGCAGACATCAGGTCCATGGGACCCGCTGTGTAAAATCACAGCCAGAGTGAGCTGCCACAGGCGCGCACTCGCGACCAAACCCCCGGAAGTGCAAACTCATGCATATATACACTTGATTCTGAGCAGTCTGCCCTGTAGCAGAAAATGTACTATGGGACGGTTGCCAAGTGGTTAAAGGGTTAGTTCACTATGCGGTCCCATACGGGTGGAGCAGCATAGTGTGCTAAACCCACCTTCCAGAAAGATTTCCCTTGCAGTTCAAGGAACGTAGGCCAAAACCTCAAGCAAAAGAAGCCTTCTTAAAATCTTCTACAGCCTGTGATGGACCTGTCCCCAGCTATTTAGGGAAGGAGCAGCCATTGGGACCAGCATCCCCCTAGTGCCATGGGAGGGAGCACCATCCAGTTCTTTCAGGCAGCATATGAGCAGTGTGATCGCCCATGTTGCCAATGATAAGCTTAGCAGGTGCGACAGGAGAGAGTACACATTGTGCTTGCGTGGCCTGAAAGAAAAGGACAGCACTCCCTCCTGGGGCAATGAGGAACGTTGGTGCCAATGGCTGCTTCCTCCTTACAGTACCCGGAGACAGAGCCATCACAGGCTGTAGAAGATTTTTGGAAGTTTTGGTCTACATTCCTTGAACTGGAAGGTAGGTTAAGCCTGCTACAGACGGAGCAATTTTTTTTCCTGCAGCAAAAATCGCTTGATTCCCACATCAACACAGTCAGTGTTGATGGAGGAATCCCTCCCTCCCATTGTGGTCAATAGGACACTCTTATAAAGTATGGTCAATTTTGGATAGTGCACCCCTCTTTTAACAAGAGTAAAATCCTGCCAGTATTTTTCCAAAATGTCGTTCACATTTCCTATTGCCTACTATAGCAGCAAAATGCCATGGGCACTGTTAAGACATACCTCTCAGACCATCAGAGTCAGACTTAAAGCGGAGCTCCACCCAAAAGGGGAAGTTCCGCTTGTTCGCCTCCTCGCCCTCAGCTGCCACATTTGGCACCTTTCGAGGAGCAGCGAGTACCTGGTGTGGGCAGGTACCTGCTCCCACGTCCGGCTGACTTCACCGCGGTGAACTCAGCCGGAGGTTCGGCCCCCCTCCTTCTTCCCACACCGTTGGACCATTCACAAAGTGCAGCACGCTTCACGCATGTGCATTGGGAAACCAGATGTGAAGCCGCAAAAGCTTCACTGTCGGTTTCCCTTAGCCAAGATGGCAGTGGCAGCACCCAAGAGCAGATTACAAAATCAGCTCAGGTAAAGACCCAGAGGGATCCCTGGACAGGTAAGTGTCCTAATATTAAAAGTCAGCAGCTACAGTATTTGTAGCTTCGGACTTTTTTCTGAAAGAGTCTGGAGCTCCTCTTTAAGAGAGTGACTAACAGAGCACAAAATAGATTTGTCTAAGAATCACATCCAGAAGGTATCAAAGTAAAAGTAGGACAGGAGAAATTAAACAGTGATCATATGAAAACTCCCAATGGAACATAATGGCCTACTAAACTCAAGTAAAGAAGTAGGGCAAGATTAGGAAAAAATAATCTTCTTTTAAATCCCCAATATTGGTGGAGGCCAACTTGGAAATTATAGAAGGTCTCAAGTGCAGCTCTGACATTAACCACTTGAAGACCAAGCCTTTTCTGCCGCTTTTTGTTTACATGAAAAAATCTATTACTTAGAACCCCCAAACATGATATTTTTTTAGCAGAAGCCCTAGAGAATAAAATGGTGGTGAATGCAATTTTGTTTATGTCATGCGTTATTTGCGCAGGGGTTTTTCAAACATAATTTATTTGGGAAAAATGTTGAACACAATATATAAATAGAGTAAACCGATACCAAACATGTCACACTTTAAAATTGTGCACACTCATGGAATGGGGAAAAGCTATGATAAAGGGGAGGTCCAACCCCCCCCTACGAAAAGTTAAAAGTCAGCAGCTACAAATACACTTACCTGTCCAGGGACCCTGCAATGTCGGCACCCCAGTCGATCTTTGGATCGGCTGTCGGGTGCAGCAGCTACCATTCCTGGTAAGGGAACACGGCAGTGAAGCCTTTTGGCTTCACAGCTGGTTCCCTACTGAGCATGCGTGAAGCGTGTTGCGCTTTCAAATTGCCCCGTCAGAGGGGGAAGGAGGTGGGGGGCCGAACTTCTAAGAGACGGTGCCACGGCTCTGTCAAAAACAGGTACCTGTTCCCCCCTGAAAAAGGTGCCAAAATGTGGCACCGGAGGGGGGAGGTGACAGATGAGCAGAAGTTACACTTTTGAGTGGAACTCCGCTTTAAAAATGTTTACCAGTTACCTAGAGTTACAAAGGAGGTCTAGTGCTAGAATGATTGCTCTCGCTAGAACGTTCATAGTGATACCTCACGTGTGGTGCAAACACTGTTTACATATGCTTGCATGACGTGTGTATGCCTCCTCCTCTGTGCTCGAGCACAGTAGTGCTTTATACTGCGGCAGGTTGGCTCCCCTGCGCGAAACCACGTAGCTATACGTCGGCTCGCGGGGTTCGGATAGCAGGCACGCACCTACTGCACAGCAGGGGGTGCCGATGCTCGTGGCTGACGGTTGCGATGACCGCTGGCCATGAGCAATCATGAGCAGAAGAGACAGAACAGGGACGAGTGTGTGTAAACACACACTTCCTTGTTCTGATCTGAGAGGAGTGACAGATCCTGTGTTCATATTAGCTAGTCACTTCCTCTAGTTAGTCCCCTCCCCCTTCAGTTAGAATCACCTCCCAGGGAACACAGTTAACCCCTTTACCACCCTCTAGTGGCAACCCCTTCACTGCCAGTGACATTTTTACAGTAATCAATTCATTTTTAATGGCACTGATCACTGTATTAATGTCAATGGTTTCAAAAATGTGTCAAAATTGTCTGATGTGTCCGCCATAATGTCGCAGTCACGATATAAAAAAAATAATAATAATCGCAGATCATCACCATTACTAGTAAAAAATAATAATAATAATAATAATAAAAATATCCCCTATTTTGTAGACGCTATAAAACTTTTGCGCAAACCAATCAATATACGCTTATTGCAAAAATTTTTACTAAAATTATGTAGAAGAATACATATGGGCCTAAACTGAGAAAAAAAAATTGCTTTTTAAAAAAAGAAAAAAAAAAAAAAAAAATGGGGATATTTATTATAGCAAACAGTACAAAATATTGTTTTTTTTTTTTTTTTTAAATTGTCGCTCTTTTTTTGTTTATAGCGCAAAAAGTAAAAACCGCAGAGGCGATCAATTACCACCAAAAGAAAGCTCTATTTGTGGGTAAAAAAAGGACGTCAATTTTGTTTGGGTACAGCGTTGCACGAATGCGCAATTGTCAGTTAAAGCGACGCCGTGCTGACTCGCAAAAAACACTCTGGTCGGGAAGGGGGTAAATTCTTCTGGGGCTGAAGTGGTTAAAAAAAAAAATAATGAATAAATGTATCTTTTTTTTGTTCACTTTTATTGGCATCACAAGAAATCAGCCGCTCAGATCACTTTTAAAGATGTAGGGAATCGCCAGCGGTAAAGATTGATGAAAGCTGCAGCCATGGCCCCGGTATAACCACACATATATATACACACACACACGATTGTGCGTCAAACGGTTAACATACATTACATCACGTTAGGCAATTTATTCCAAATTAACTGTCTGTCACCAACACCAATGCTTGGGGGGGGGGGGGGGCGGTTATTACCGCAGTCACCGACACCAACGCATGGGGCGGTTATTACCACGGTCACCAACGCATGGGGCGGTTATTACCACGGTCACCAACGCATGGGGCGGTTATTACCACGGTCACCAACGCATGGGGCGGTTATTACCGCGGTCACCAACGCATGGGGCGGTTATTACCGCGGTCACCAACGCATGGGGCGGTTATTACCGCGGTCACCAACGCATGGGGCGGTTATTACCGCGGTCACCAACGCATGGGGCGGTTATTACCGCGGTCACCAACGCATGGGGCGGTTATTACCGCGGTCACCAACGCATGGGGCGGTTATTACCGCGGTCACCAACGCATGGGGCGGTTATTACCGCGGTCACCAACGCATGGGGCGGTTATTACCGCGGTCACCAACGCATGGGGCGGTTATTACCGCGGTCACCAACGCATGGGGCGGTTATTACCGCGGTCACCAACGCATGGGGCGGTTATTACTGCACTCATTACAGTTATTGCAAACCAATACCAACTTTCTCCTTAGCATACTTTGCAGTACGCTGAAAAGTTGCACCAGGACAAGTATTGGGGTGTATCACAGACTAACTGAACCTCAATGTACAAAACACACAGCTTTTGTGCAGTCCTCTAAAAGTGGCAGGGGCCACACTTGTATTTTTAGGGTGACCTCCTACTAGTGTGTTATTTTAGCTTAAGTAATGCTCCAAATACAGGCATTTTATTGTGTTCTTCTTTGGATATGGAGCTGCAGTTGAGCTTGGGGTGGCCATACACACTACAATCTGATTGTACAATCTCAGTAACATCTACCAAAACTTTGTAATAGAAGGACAAACCTATACAATCCAATGGCATAGCTGTGAGTAGAGCTAAGGCAGATTGTATAGTGCAGTCAGTGGTTCACAACCCTGTCCCCAAGTACCCCCAACAGGCCATGTTTTGGGAATGTCTCTTAGATAAAATAGCTGTCCAAAATACCAAGTACCAAGCCATTAACTCTGATTTCAAGCACCTGTGCAAGATAAAGGAAACCCTGCAGACATGGCCTGTTGGGGGTACCTGAGGACAGGTATGAGAAGCACTAGTATGGTGTGTGGCCAGCTGTTTCCCATATTGGACTACCACAGCCTGGATGTGCCTGCTCTGGGACTAAGGGGACAAATGACCCCTCCCAGGAGTGACAGGCTGCCTCCTGATTGGCCAGTCTCCTGTGTCCCCATACATGACAGCTCCTGTAATGTTCAATCCTCATACCTTAGCGGCCTTATCCACCTTCTCCTGGTTTTCCAGCTGATAGACGAAGACTGAGGCCAGGCGTCCATCCTGGAGCAGAGCCGGGTATATGGTGAGACCGGAGGGCTGGCTCCATGGAGGGTCCTGGAGGGTGAATCCTCTCAGAGAGCTGCTCTCCGATCCCATGATCCTGCAGCCGTATGCAGGAATGGCTGCTCTGATCCCCGCCAACTGAGCGGATACAACGACCCTTCCCTGGAATCAGACGAGGACCCGCCGGACACTCCGCTCCACCTACCTACCTACTCCTTCCCCCTCCTAGGAGAGCTCACTCCTCAGCATCCTTCCCAGTCACCGCTCTCATCCTACCCAGCTTACTACAGCGGAGCTCCCCTATCTGAACACCCGGATATCACCCCTGACAGCGACACAGGACATTCACACTGTGTATACCCTCCTCCTACTAACCCGGAACTACCTGTCTGTCTGTCACTGGAGACCACACCTCCCTGTACCGCCCACTATCACACTGTACAGCCCCGCCCTACAGGCGTTCTTTGGTGGGCGGTACAGTCTGTACCGCCCACTGAAGAACGCTCCGCCCTGTAATACAACTTAGCGACTGTACCGCCCACTACAGACCACACCGCCCTGTAATTCCACCTAGAAAGACTGCACCGCCCACTACACACTGTACCGCCCACTACAGACTGCCCCGCCCTGTAATACCACCTACATACTGTACCGCCCACTAAAGGACGCCCAGTAACACCCACTACACACTGTACCGCCCACTAAAGGACGCCCCGTACCAGCCACTGCACACTTTACCGCCCACTGAAGGACTCACCGCACTATAATACCACCTAGAGACTGTACCGCCCCCTGGAGGCCACACCGCCCACTACACACTGTACCGCCCACTATAGACCGGGCCCCCCTATAATACCACCTAGACTAGAGACTGTACCGCCCACTAAAGGACCTACCACCCCGTACCGCCCTGTACAATAGAGGCGGCAATACCCTTTACCTCCCACTAGAGGCTGCACCGCCTTGTACCGCCCATTGAAGAGCGGCTTCCATGCTCTATTTAACCCATTATGTACTATGAAAGCACAATATACTGCAATTGTCATTGTCTTTCAAATGTAAATGAAGCTGAAGTTATCTTCTTATTCGGCCAGCTTCTTATTTAGGTTGGATCTTTATTCACAAAAGTGATTATTTACTAAACAATCATCTGCAATGTTTATAATAAAATCATGAACTTTAACAACAATTCTATCTCCCTTAAATTCCATGTATTTAAAGCGGGAGTCCACCCACACCGCCAAAAAAAAAAAAAAAAAAAATACTAAAAGCCAGCAGCTACAAATACTGCAGCTGCTGACTTTTAATACATGGCCACTTACCTGTCCCAGGCTCCAGCGATGTCGGCAGGGGACGCCGAGAACCCGCTCAGTTCTTGGCAGCTGCCGCCACCATCCTAGGTGAGGGAATCAGGAAGTGAAGCGTTGCGGCTTCACTTCCCGGTTCCCTACTGCGCATGCGCGAGTCGCGCTGCGCAATCTGGATGGTCCCCGCTCTCTCCTGGGAGCTGTGTGTTTCCCAGCAGACAGCGCGGTGGGACGGGAAGAGTCACGAGTACCCGAACGCCATATTGGATATGGGAAAAGCTTCCCTTACTCTGAGCGGGGATGTTTACATCCACAACGCCTCGTATAACACATATATATTAGAATGACTATAAAGTAGCCAAATAATTTAAATGGTTATTAATAATAATTGTGTCACCTACCATGTATAAACCAAAACTAAATATAACAATAAAGCTGAAAAGGTAAACTATGTGAAGCCGTGAGGCTATTATGTTGAATAAAGTAAAAAGTTTTATCATAAATAAATATCATATGCTTTATTTTAAAGAGGCCTTATATGTGTTAATATACAGATAACACTATATAAAAAAGTGATATGTGAATAAAAAAGTGATATGTAAATAAAAATTTACATTAAGTGTATATGAGAAAGTGAACTAAATCGAGTAGTATGTGCGTGAATATGTGTGGTAAATGAATAATAATTGTTATAAAAATAATATTACTGAAAATAATCAATATGCATTAATACATATAAAAATACTATGTGTCTAATTGGACCCAATATGGCCTTTTTTGGACTAGTGGACAACTAGTCAATAACCTAGGGTGTCACTTATGGTCCAAACAATATGAATTTAAATACAAAAAATAAAAATTCCATACTCAAAAATTATTATAAAATTCATATTTAAAAGGGAACAAGGCCTTAAATAGGCATCATATACTCGTGTTCCAGAACCAGTTCCCAAAAAAGCTAGAATACAAACGTAAATATATACCATATGGATTATTATGAATTATCAATAAAAGCATTAACGTCAGTGTCAATATTCAACCCATAAGGTGCATAGGTTCTCAATCTATGAATCCATGTCATCTCTAATTTGGATATTTCTCTCACTAGTGAGCTCCCCCTCCAATGGGGGCTAAACTTATCTATACCCAAAAAAATGGTTTTGGAGGGGTCCCTATCATGTCCAAGTAAATAATGCTTTGATACAGAGTGGTTCTTAAACCCAATTTTAATATTGGTGATATGTTCGTTGAGGTGGACTTGAAGGGGTCGTTTGGTTCTGCCCACATATTGCAGGCCACATGGGCACTGCAACATGTACACAACCCCCTCTGTAGCACAAGTGATAAATGGTTTTATCACATGTGATTTCTGTGTGCTAGTAGAGGTAAAGGTTGTGGTCCGTCTATGAAGACAAGCACTCAGTGAACAAACTCTACATCGTTTGCATTGATAGAATCCTGTTAAATAGTTAAAAAAAACTAGGTTTTGGATTTAAAATATTCAGGGCTAACCAATTACGCAAAGATGGTACCCCTCTAAAAACAACCTGAGGTTTCTCTGGTAGCACTTTATTGAGCACCACATCACTCCGAACAACATGCCAATGTCTATAAATTAAAATTTTCATGGTATTGTGCTGCAAGGAATATGTGGTCAAAAAAGGGACACCAGAAGAGAGGTCGTCATTGGTACGTGGTCTTCTTTTGACCAACAAATCATCTCTATTGACTTCTTTGATGGTATCAAAAGTCTTACGTAGGGATTCCATCGAGTATCCCTTTTCCAAAAACTTGTCTGTAAGAACTTCCGCCTGTACCAAAAAATCAGTATGGTTGGAGCAGTTCCTTTTAAGTCGAAGATATTGGCTCTTCGGAACTGAATCCAACCAAGGACGATGATGACAACTGTCCACAGGTATAAACTAGTTTCTGTCGGTTTAACTTAAAAAAAGTGGACGTGACCAACCTATCACCGCTAACAGAAATCCTTAAGTCTAAAAAATGAATTTCAGTTTGACTCGTCTCATAGTTTAACTGTATACCCCTCTGATTGATATTAAGGGAGGACAAAAAATCCTGCAAAGCAAGATATTTACCATCCCAAAGGAGGAGGATGTCATCTATGTACCTGGCCCATAAGGCGACCTGAGGTATGTCGCGGGCATAGATGACATCCTCCTCCCATTTACCCATAAAAAGATTCGCCAGGCTGGGGGCATATTTAGCCCCCATAGCCACCCCCATATCCTGCCTATAAAAAATGTTGTTGAACCAAAAATAATTATGGGAGGCAGCGTACTCCAATAAATCCATCAAGAACAGTACCTGGTTATGTGGAAGACCAGAGTCCCTATGTAGAAAATACTTTCAACTCATGTGGGATTATGGTATATAAAGATGTCACATCTGGGGTGACTAACCACATCCCAGCTTTGACTCGGATTTCGGAAAGTGACTGGATAACATGCCTAGAGTCCTTGACATATGAGGGTAACCTCTGCACAAGGGGCTGTAAATAAAAATCTATGTATCTGCCCACCCGGGATGTAAGTGAATCTATCCCACTAACAATTGGGCATCCCGGGGGGCAGACAAGGCTCTTATGTATTTTTGGTAAATAATAAATGGTGGGTGTACGTAGGGCTCTAGGCACTAAATATAGACCCTCCTTGTTAAGAATGCCCACTTGGCACCCCCTTTTCACAATCACCTGTAATTCTTTCAGATATTTATTCTTAGGATCCGAGGGGAGCACTGTATAAGTATTGTGATCATTTAAGATTCTATACATCTCAGTCATATAGTCTTGTCGGTCCAGAATGACAATCCCTCCCCCTTGTCCACTGCCCTTAAAAAAAAATACATAAGAGCCTTGTCTGCCCCCCGGGACACCCAATTGTTAGTGGCATAGATTCACTTACATCCCGGGTGGACAGATACATAGATTTTTATTTACAGCCCCTCATATGTCAAGGACTCTAGGCATGTTATCCAGTCACTTTCCGAAATCCGAGTCAAAGCTGGGATGTGGTTAGTCACCGCAGATGTGACATCTTTATATACCATAATCCCACATGAGTTGGGCTTAGGGGCAGTAAAGTATTTTCTAGATAGGGACTCTGGTCTTCCACATAACCAGGTACTGTTCTTGATGAATTTATTGGAGTACGCCACCTCCCATAATTATTTTTGGTTCAACAACAATTTTTATAGGCAGGATATGGGGGTGGCTATGGGGGCTAAATACACCCCCAGCCTGGCGAATCTTTTTATGGGTAAATGGGAGGAGGATGTCATCTATGCCAGCGACATACCTCAGGTCGCCTTATGGGCCAGGTACAAAGATGACATCCTCCTCCATATTCCTTGCAGCAAAATACCATCAAAAATCGAATTTATAGACATTGGCATGTTGTTCGGAGTGATGTGGTGCTCAATAAAGTGCTACCAGAGAAACCTTTTTAGGTTGTTTTTAGAGGGGTTCCATCTTTGCGTAATCGGTTAGCCCCGAATATTTTAAATCTACCAAATCCAAAACCCAGTTTTTTCAACTATTTAACAGGATTCTATCAATGCAAACGATGTAGAGTTTGTTCACTGAGTGCTTGTCTTCTTAGACGGACCACAACCTTCACCTCTACTAGCACACAGGAATCACACGTGGTAAAACCATTTATCACTTGTGCTACAGAGGGGGTTGTGTACATGTTGCAGTGCCCGTGTGGCCTGCAATATGTGGGCAGAACCAAACGGCCCCTTCAAGTCCACCTCAACGAACATATCACCAATATTAAAATTGGGTTTAAGAACCACTCTGTATCAAAGCATTGTTTACTTGCACATGATAGGGACCCCTTCAAAACCATTTTTTTGGGTATAGATAAGTTTAGCCCCCATTGGAGGGGGAGCTCACTAGTGAGAGAAATATCCAAATTAGAGATGACCTGAAATCATAGATTGAGAACCTACGCACCTTATGGGTTGAATATTGACACTGACCTTACTGCTTTTATTGATAATTTATAATGATCCATATGGTATATATTTACGTTTGTATTCTAGCTTTTTTGTGAACTGGTTCTGGGACACGAGTATATGATGCCTATTTAAGGCCTTGTTCCCTTTTAAATATGAATTTTATAATAATTTTTGAGTATGGAATTTTTATTTTTTGTATTTAAATTCATATTGTTTGGTTCCTTATGGTCCATAAGTGATACCCTAGGTTTTTGACTAGTTGTCCACTAGTCCAATAAAGGTCGTATTGGGTCCAATTAGACACATAGTATTTTTATATGTATTAATTAATGCATATTGATTATTTTCAGTAATATTATTTTTATAACAATTATTATTCATTTACCACACATATTCACGCACATACTACTCGATTTAGTTCACTTTCTCATATACACTTAATGTAAATTTTTATTTACATATCACTTTTTTATTCACATATCACTTTTTTATATAGTATTATCTGTATATTAACACATATAAGGCCTCTTTAAAATAAAGCATATGATAAAACTTTTTACTCTATTTAACATAATAGACTCACGGTTTCACATAGTTTACCTTTTCAGCTTTATTGTTATGATAATTTTGGTTTATACACCGTAGGTGACACAATTATTATTAGTAGCCATTTAAATTATTTGGCTACTTTATAGTCGTTCTTAATATATATGTGGTATACGAGGCGTTGTGGATGTAAACATCCCCGCTCGGAGTAAGGGAAGCTTTTCCCACATCCAATATGGCGTCCGGGTACTCGTGACTCAGAACAAGGCTTGGCTCCCTATTTATGGTGGTGAGTCACTACGCTGCCCGTTCCCCATTGACAACGTCTGCTGATGACGAAACGTGTCTGGAGGAAGGCATGTAGTGACGTCACCACGCGATTGGAGTAGGAGAACGGGCTATGTTTTTAGGTATGCCGGCCGACTCTTTTACATGCGATGTTATCGCTTCCTTATTGTAAGTGTAATACTTTATTTTATTAAAACCGTTTGGAATATACTGCACTATGGCCAGTTCTTTTTTCTTCTGGGCAATTTACTGAGTATGTGGATGCCGGAAGTGGGTCCTAGTGAGCGAACTCCACCATCCAAAACACCGTTCCTGTTGTGATCATCAGCAAGTTAGAGGCCTTGGCTGGGCTGCCTTTTTAAGCTTGCCATCCGGTAAGCTCAATCTACAGCTACGGTGGTCGGGCACTCTATTTTTGTATGCACCACTGTGGTGTTATTATGATCTTTTATATTCTCAATGGACAGTTTGCTTGTCTTCATGTCAACTGTTATGGACTCAATTTCTATTGCAGCTTCTCCCATTCCATAGACTTTTTGTGTTGTCGCACTGTATGCTGCTGCTTTTTGCTATTATTTGTCAGTGCTTTATTTTTACATTGCATAGACATTCTCTGATGTTTGAATATTTGACCAGGCATAATCCGCATGTGATCCTCCTCCAGGAAACCCATCTCCAGGGCTCCAGGGTTATGGCCCTTAAAAGAGCTAAAATAGCGTATGCCATTTACTCCACATATTCAACATATGCTAGAGGTACATCTCTCCTTATAGCCAAATCAGCTCCTGTCACTATTAAACACATCAAGCTAGATCCGGGTGGCTGCTTTGAAATCTTAGTGCTTGAACACTTTGGTAAACCATATACAGTCACTAGCCTGTATGTTCCACCACCCTTTATTAAACAATTCTTTGAGTGAGTAATGGGCACAATCCTGGAATTTGCAGAGGGCCCCTTATTGATAGCGGGAGACTACAACACAGTCCTTGACAGCTCCATTGATAGGTTCCGATGCTCTACATCACCCCCCAAGCCCTTAGGCACCTTTCTGACTCAATTTGACCAGGTGTAGCCCTGGAGGTGGAAACATGCGGACGTCCAAGAATATTTGTGCCACTCTGACTCTCATGGTACACTTTTACGCATTGATCTATGTCTGGTCTCGTGGGCTATGCTTAATATGGTGTCTATGGTGGTTGAGCCCACTATGGCTGGCTGACCAGTCTGTGGTTGATCAGAGCCTGGCCGAAATAAAATCCTATTGGTTAACCAACAAACAGAGTGCCTCCATCCCTCTGGTGTGGGATGCCTTTAAAACCACCACGCACGGCTCTTTCGCTGCAGCTATTGGGCAGGCCCGTAAGACATCTCAGTCCAGACTGGTGGACGCATAAGGGGGACTCAGGGGGGCTGAGACCGCATACTCTACATCTCCTACTCCTCAAACACATGCTGTTTAGAGACACAGGGCTAACGAATTGGATCTGGTGCTCCTGGAACGCACCCAAAAAAAGATGCTGTATCAGAATCAGTGGCTTTTTGAGTTTGGCGACAAGAACAGTCACCTGTTAGCATATCTTTCCAGACCTGACTATCAGCCGTGCAACATTCCAAGAATTAGGAACTCAGAGGGAATCATAGTTAAACAAAACACAGAAATAATGGAGGTATTTGTCACGTTTTATTCCACGTTATACTCCTCTAGGGCGCACTACACTATTGTGGAACTAGATGACTATCTAACATCTCACTTCCAAAGTTGCAGGACCCTCAGGCTCCACTGCTTGATGCTCCCTTGAGGAAATAGGGGAGGCCATCCAGTCCTTTGCCAGAAATAAAAGCCGGGACTAGATGGCTTCCCCATAGAGTGGTACACGCATTTTAGAGAATTACTGATCCCACACTTTCTTCGGGTATATAACTTTGCCCTAAAGACGGGACAGTTGCCACCCTCCATGTCGGAGGCACTGATTGTCCTTACCCCTAAGCCCCATAAGGAACACCTTCTTTGCGAATCGTACCGACCGACTTTGCTAATAAACTCAGACATGAAGAATTTTAGCCAAAGTGCTTGCCCGGTGATTGAATACAGTCATCACTTCTCTTATTGGAGCAGATCAGACTGGATTTATCCCAGGGTGATCAACTTTGATTAATCCGTGCATGCTTTTCACTAACATGCAGGCGATTCATGATACCATGGGCTCTCAGGCCGTTTTGGCCCTGGATGCTCATAAGGCCTTTGACTCGGTCGAATGGCCGTATCTACTAGAAGTCTTGGCTAAATTTGGTTTTGGCAATGCATTTATCAGTTGGGCACAACTACTGTATCATAAGCCTACGGATAGACTTATGCTGCGTTATGTTATTGGAAATTCGGACCATGTGTAGGCTCCATCGGACATTTTTCGTCAGAATTTCCGCCAAACAAAATTTGAGATCTGGATCTCAAATTTTCCGACAACAAAATCCGTTCTCGTAAATTCCGATCATGTGTAAACAATTCCACACATGCGCTCAATCAATTACGAGATGGAAGCGCTCGGTCTGGTAAAACTAGCGTTTGTAATGGAGATAGCACATTTGTCACGCTGCAAATTTTTAAAATCTTTTAACCACTTGCCGACCGCCTCACGCCGATATATGTTGGCAGAATGGCACGGGCAGGCAGAATCACGTACCCATACGTGATCTGCCTCCCGCGTGAGGGGGGTCCGATCGGACCCCCCCCGGTGCCCGAGGCGGTCGGCTTGTGACTGGGAGCAATGAGAGGTGAGGGGGAGACCATCCGTTCGTGGCCCTCCCCTCGCAATCGCTCCCAGCCAATGAGAATCTTCCTTTGCTGCTGTATGCTAAACAGCAGCAAAGGAAATGATGTCATCTCTCCTAGGCTCTGTATTTTCTGTTCCGGCGCCAAGGAGAGAAGACATCACTGTGAGTGTAAAACACAAACACACACAGTAGAACATGCCAGGCACACATTACACCCCCAACCCCCCCCCCCCATTGGCCCCCCGATCACCCCCCAATCACCCCTCCGTTACACTGACACCAAGCAGTTTTTTTTTTTCTGATTACTGCATGGTGTCAGTTTGTGACAGTTACTGTGGTAAGACAGTTAGGGTTAGCCCCCTTTAGGTCTAGGGTACCCCCTAAGCCCCCCTAATAAAGTTTTAACCCCTTGATCACCCCCTGTCGTCAGTGTCGCTAAGCGATCATTTTTCTGATCGATGTATTAGTGTCACTGGTGACGCTAGTTAGGGAGCTAAATATTTAGGTTCGCCGTCAACGTTTTATAGCGACAGGGACCCCCATATACTATCTAACAAATGTTTTAACCACTTGGTTGCCCCCTAGTTAACCCTTTCACCACTGATCACCGTATAACCGTTACGGGTGACGCTGGTTAGTTCGTTTATTTTTTATAGTGTCAGGGCACCCGCCGTTTATTACCGAATAAAGGTTTAGCCCCCTGAGCGCCCGGCGGTGATATGCGTCGCCCCAGGCAGCATCAGATTAGCGCCAGTACCGCTGACACCCACGCACGCAGCATACGCCTCCCTTAGTGGTATAGTATCTAAACGGATCAATATCTGATCCGATCAGATCTATACTAGCGTCCCCAGCAGTTTAGGGTTCCCAAAAACGCAGTGTTAGCGGGATCAGCCCAGATACCTGCTAGC
Source organism: Lithobates clamitans (assembly GCA_037952925.1). Lineage (NCBI taxonomy): Eukaryota > Metazoa > Chordata > Amphibia > Anura > Ranidae > Lithobates > Lithobates clamitans. Next base: position 10,372,124 of record JBBGZY010000616.1, on the reverse strand, counting down.
ACCTGCGTTTTGCCCCTCCGCCTGGCCCAGCCCACCCAAGTGCAGTATCGATCGATCACTGACACTTACAAAACACTAAACACATAACTGCAGCGTTCGCAGAGTCAGGCCTGATCCCTGCAATTGCTAACAGTTTGTTTTTGGTAGCGTTTTGGTGAACTGGCAAGCACCAGCGGCCTAGTACACCCCGGTCGTAGTCAAACCAGCACTGCAGTAACACTTGGTGACGTGGCGAGTCCCATAAGTGCAGTTCAAGCTGGTGAGGTGGCAAGCACAAGTAGTGTCCCGCTGCCACCAAGAAGAAGACAAACAGGCCCGTCGTGCCCATAATGCCCTTCCTGCTGCATTCACCAATCCTAATCTGGAACCCACCACTTCTGTAGTACCCGTACTTCCCCCATTCACATCTCCAACCAAATGCATTCAGCTGCATGAGAGGCATTTTTATGTCCTCCCGAGTACCCCTACCCAACGAACCCCCCCCAAAAAAGATGTTGTGTCTGCAGCAAGCGCGGATATAGGCGTGACACCCACTATTATTGTCCCTCCTGTCCTGACAATCCTGGTCTTTGCATTGGTGAAGGTTTTGAACGCTACCATTCACTAGTTGAGTATTAGAGTAGGGTACAGCATTGCACAGACTAGGCACACTTTCACAGGGTCTCCCAAGATGCCATCGCATTTTGAGAGACCCGAACCTGGAACCGGTTACAGTTATAAAAGTTAGTTACAAAAAAAAGTGTAAAAAAAAAAAAAAAACACAAACAAAAATATAAAATAAAAAAAAATAGTTGTCGTTTTATTGTTCTCTCTCTCTCTCTCTATTCTTTCTCTATTGTTCTGCTCTTTTTTACTGTATTCTATTCTGCAATGTTTTATTGTTATTGTTATTATGTTTTATCATGTTTGCTTTTCAGGTATGCAATTTTTTATACTTTACCGTTTACTGTGCTTTATTGTTAACCATTTTTTTGTCTTCAGGTACGCCATTCACGACTTTGAGTGGTTATACCACAATGATGCCTGCAGGTTTAGGTATCATCTTGGTATCATTCTTTTCAGCCAGCGGTCGGCTTTCATGTAAAAGCAATCCTGTCAGCTAATTAGCCTCTAAACTGCTTTTACAAGCAGTGGGAGGGAATGCCCCCCCCTCCCCTACCGTCTTCCGTGTTTTTCTCTGGCTCTCCTGTCTCAACAGGGAACCCGAGAATGCAGCCGGTGATTCAGCCAGCTGACCATAGAGCTGATAAGAGACCAGAGTGGCTCCAAACATCTCTATGACCTAAGAAACCGGAAGCTACAAGCATTTTATGACTTAGATTTCGCCGGATGTAAACAGTGCCATTGGGAAATTGGGAAAGCATTTTATCACACCGATCTTGGTGTGGTCAGATGCTTTGAGGGCAGAGGAGAAATCTAGGGTCTAATAGACCCCAATTTTTTCAAAAAAGAGTACCTGTCATTACCTATTGCTATCATAGGGGATATTTACATTCCCTGAGATAACAATAAAAATGATTTAAAAAAAAATGAAAGGAACAGTTTAAAAATAAGATAAAAAAGCAAAAAAATAATAAAGAAAAAAAAAAAAAAAAAAAAGCACCCCTGTCCCCCCCTGTTGTCGCGCTAAGGCAAACGCAAGCGTCGGTCTGGCGTCAAATGTAAACAGCAATTGCACCATGCATGTGAGGTATCACTGCGAAGGTCAGATCGAGGGCAGTAATTTTAGCAGTAGACCTCCTCTGTAAATCTAAAGTGGTAACCTGTAAAGGCTTTTAAAGGCTTTTAAAAATGTATTTATTTTGTTGGTATCCATGTACTCGGCCTAAGATCATCTTTTTTATTTCATCAAACATTTGGGCAATATAGTGTGTTTTAGTGCATTAAAATTTAAAAAAGTGTGTTTTTTCCCCAAAAAATGCATTTGAAAAATCGCTGCGCAAATACTGTGTGAAAAAAAAAAACACCCACCATTTTAATCTGTAGGGCATTTGCTTTAAAAAAATATATAATGTTTGGGGGTTCAAAGTAATTTTCTTGCAAAAAAAAATAATTTTTTCATGTAAACAAAAAGTGTCAGAAAGGGCTTTGTCTTCAAGTGGTTAGAAGAGTGGGTGATGTGTGACATAAGCTTCTAAATGTCGTGCATAAAATGCCAGGACAGTTCAAAACCCCCCAAATGACCCCATTTTGGAAAGTAGACACCCCAAACTATTTGCTAATAGGCATGTCGAGTCCATGGAATATTTTATATTGTGACACAAGTTGCGGGAAAGAGACAATTTTTTTTTTTTTTTGCACAAAGTTGTCACTAAATGATATATTGCTCAAACATGCCATGGGAATATGTGAAATTACACCCCAAAATACATTTTGTTGCTTCTCCTGAGTATGGGGATACCACATGTGTGAGACTTTTTTGGAGCCTAGCCTCGTACGGGACCCCGAAAACCAAGCACCGCCTTCAGGCTTTCTAAGGGCGTAAATTTTTGATTTCACTCTTCACTGCCTATCAGAGTTTCGGAGGCCAAATGACCCCATTTTGGAAAGTAGACACTCCAAGATATTTGCTGAGAGGTATAGTGAGTATTTTGCAGACCTCACTTTTTGTCACAAAGTTTTGAAAATTGAAAAAAGAAAAAAAAAATGTTTTTCTTGTCTTTCTTCATTTTCAAAAACAAACGAGAGCTGCAAAATACTCACCATGCCTCTCAGCAAATAGCTTGGGGTGTCTACTTTCCAAAATGGGGTAATTTGGGGGGGGGGGGTGCCACCTGGTCATTCCATGGCCTCCGAAACTGTGATAGGCAGTGAAGAGTGAAATCAAAAACTTACACCCTTAGAAATCCTGAAGGCGGTGATTGGTTTTCGGGGCCCCGTACGCGGCTAGGCTCCTAAAATGTCCCACACATGTGGTATCCCCATACTCAGGAGAAGCAGCTAAATGTATTTTGGGGTGCAATTCCACATATGCCCATGGCCTGTGTGAGCAATATATCATTTAGTGACAACTTTTTGTAATTTTTTTTTTTTTTGTCATTATTCAATCACTTGGGACAAAAAAATTAATATTCAATGGGCTCAACATGCTTCTCAGCAATTTCCTTGGGGTGTCTACTTTCCAAAAAGGGGTCATTTGTGGGGGTTTTGTACTGCCCTGCCATTTTAGCACCTCAAGAAATGACATAGGCAGTCATAAATTCCAGAAAATGTACCCTAGTTTGTAGGCGCTATAACTTTTGCGCAAACCAATAAATATACACTTATTGACATTTTTTTTACCAAAGACATGTGGCCGAATACATTTTGAGTTTATTGGATTTTTTTTATAACAAAAAGTAGAAAATATCATTTTTTTTTCAAAATTTTCGGTCTTTTTCCGTTTATAGCGCAAAAAATACAAACGGCAGAGGTGATCAAATACCATCAAAAGAAAGCTCTATTTGTGGGAAGAAAAGAACGCAAATTTTGTTCGGGTACAGCATTGCATGACCGCGCAATTAGCAGTTAAAGCAACGCAGTGCCAAATTGTAAAAAGTGCTCTGGTGCAGATCATTTTCTTCTTTTTTTAATGCTAGAATAATGAAGTTGTTTTTATCCTGATATTCACACAGAGTTCTGAAAAAATTATTTCTTTATTATTTCTTGTGATCTCCTGAATAATATTATTTATTTTTTTCGTCAGATCTCCATAATAATGTTTTGTATTTATTTTTATAGTGATTTTTTTATCATTATTCATTTTTTTATCAAGATCTCCTGTTTTATTTTTTTTTTCGTTTTGTGTGTCAAGTTACCACAACACCATTATTATCTTGTATTTTTGAACCTCAAGGAGGTTGGTTGGTGTTCCTTGTTAATTTGACATTGTATTTTTGAAATGTACCTGCCTACTTACAAACAAACTGTCCTTTTTTTTTTGTATAATTTTTATTTTCATTTTCAATTTTAAGACAGATTGACATTGCAATAAGGTAACATTTAAGGGGGGGGGGGGGGTACAGGGGTAGGGAGAGAGGAGGAGGTATGGGGAGGAGGGGTCATAGGGGAGGGAGTACATTTAACATGGTCCAAGTCCTGACCCTTACATTCAGCTATATAGACAGGCCTCCCCTCCAAACTGGAAGGGGGTAAGGTGAACATAGGCTGTAAATCTAAAGTCCTTGTATACATGGCTCCCTCTTTGCAAATATTACAAACATTAAGGCTAAACTCGGAGTATCTGGGTCAGACCAAACCCTAGTAACCCCCCAGGTAACACAGAAAAAAGAAGGGGAAAAATGGATACTGGGTATCCTGGGGCTGTATCAAAACAATATACATGTAACAAATAAAAAAGAGGGAAGAAAAGGGAGTAGAGGGGAAGGAGAGCTAAAGGGACAGGAAAAAGTATGTGTAATGAGTCTCCCCGGATTTGCTGGTGTCTACACTGAAGTAGATCCTGTAGTTGATGGAAGGTTCGCCTGGACAAGTCTCCCAAAGGATGGATCTGCTAAAGCAAGGAGTGCAACATCTAGGCTAGATGAGGCCATTGTTGTGTCATGTACGTGAGCTCTCCAGGCTGCCCATGTAAGTTCAAAGAGTTCACGAGTGTCTCTACAAATGGCCAGCCAACTCTCTGCCTCCATGATCTTCCCCACCTTCCCCAACCAGTCCTGCTCGCTTGGAATATGCAAGCTCTTCCAATGTATTGGTATTAGGCGCTTTGCTGCATTGAGGAGGTGGGGGAGAGTACTTCGTTTATAGCGAGATAGGGGCATGGAGGGGGTGTGTAGCAAAAAATGTTTCGGTAGGGCCGGGATTTCCATTCCCATGCTGTCTGCAATATGTTTGCCTACCATGGCCCAAAAAGGTGTTAGCACAGGGCACTCCCACCAAATGTGGAGGAATGTGCCTTTCATACCACACCCCCTCCAGCATCTATCAGAAGCGGTAGGGAAAATTCTAGCCAGGGTTGTGGGCACCCTGTACCATCTTGATAAGATTTTGTAGTTGTTTTCTTGGGTCTTAGAGTCTACTGAGCTCGAGTGGGTCAGGCGGTATAGGTGATGGAGCTGATCGACTGGGAATTCGTGTTGAAGGTCTTTTTCCCATTCTTTAATATAGAGGGGTTTGGGGCTAGGTGTGGCTGTTTCTAACATCCCATATAATGCCGAGATCATATGGGCAAACTGTCCTTTTTTAAGTAAAACACATAGGCAAATATTTTAACAAAAAAAATAGCCATTTATTATGGGTCATAGCAAAATAAAGAGGAAGGCAACGCTGGATAAACTGTTGAAATTTGCGAAGCCTTTGTACCCCAGGGCACACATCAAAACTATTTTACAGGCAAAATTGGTGGCCTGAGGAGTCCATATAATAGTGAGCACAATCCAGTCCAGGATTCCAAGAAATCATGAACAGCAGCAGATGACATATATGTTCCCAGGCTGTGGTCATACAACAACCTGCATCTTTTGACAGACCAGACTGAATCCAGGCCATCACACTCTTGTCTTCCTTAGATGCTTCCTTCCAGGCTGTGGCTCTGGTGTTGGAGTTGTGGCAGGAGGTGGAGGAGGGTGATGGTCGACTTCCTGGCTGCCACTTACCCCTGCCACCTCCTGGCTGAGGCTTTCCTGTGTATGAAAAAGGGACATAGTTTTAGTTTTTTGGTCATCAATCACACACAATTTTGAGCTCATGACTGTTGCAAATTGAATGTTAACAAATAGAAAAGACTATCAGTCTGACCCCAGCATTTTTCGATCTTGTCCCAATCCTTTTTGGCCACTACTATTTATTGATATGTAAACCACTCTGTTAAATCAGCAATTAGTGATCAATAATAACATCTAGTTAACATCATTCATTTTACGACAAGAAATATGTTGAACAATGCTCTACCTGACTCAAGCTGGGCTCCTCCACATCTTCCTGGGTGGAAGGCCCAGGTTGGACATCGGAAGCCTCAGCTGGGGTGGAAGGAAGCCTTGAAGGAAGAGTAGAGAGTGATGGCCTGGGTTCACTCTGGTCTGACAGAAAATGCAGTCTGTCATAGTATCACAGCCTGGGGACATAAATGTCATCTGCTGCTCCTGTTCTCTGGGAATTCTGGACCTTCTTTCGCTCCCTAAGATAAGTACTCCTCATGCCACCAAATTTGGCCTTCAAATAGGTGATGTCTGCCGTGGGGATCATCGGCATCACAAATTCAAGCAGTTTCTCAAGCGCTGCCTTCCTCTTTCTTAGCTTATTAAAAAATGGGTGGTTCATCTGCCACAGACAGGGCAGCTCCCTGAACATGTCAATGAATTTTGCTAGAAATTCTCTATCATTGAATAGATCCATTTTCTCTGCAAGACACAACACAAGACAAACCCTAATGTCAGGGTAAACTCTTCTAATCTTGTCCCAATATAGGCCTCAATCTAGAAGCAGTATAGGCCACTGATGCACCAAGTTCAAAGTGTACCTTTGTTATTATGTTCGGCATTTCCGCTACTCCTTCCTCCACTCACAGATTGTACGTATGACGCACGCGTGTTACGCTTTACATACGCTGCGCATGCGTGAAACTCCACCCGCCCCTGACGTTCTTTCTAGTCTATTCCCCGCCCCTTGTCTTTCGGCACAGTGGGAGAGCACATGGCAGAGAAAGAGCAAGTGCATGCAGAGGAGAGCAGCAATGACGAAAGCCCGGAGCCACGAACGTTCTGATCCCGGGGGAGATTTAAGAGCTCAAATATGTCCTTTATAGAGATGGTGGAAATGGTGAACATCTTGAAGAGAGCCGACTATGATGGGAAGCATGGACCTTACCCAAACCCAAATGTCAGAAAGATCATGGAAAAAGTTGTGAGAAGTCTGTACAGGAATCAAGGATCCAATTGAAGAAACGCTGGTCAGACCTGAAATTGGGCAAGCAGGATCAGTACAGAAAGCTAAAGAGAGTTCTTCAAAAAAGTAAGTAGTTGTCGTGTGTTCCTATTATTATTACTTGCATGCTGCTCCATGTGCTTTTCTTTATCGTTTGTAGTAAACATCGTTCGTTCGCCCACTAATACGATGTTTTTGGCAGATACAGGGTAACTACATTTGTTCAGGCCTATTTGTATTAAAAGAAGTTTATGACATTGTGGTCTAGATGGGTTTGTACTAGAATGAAATGCAAACTTCATTCAGTGTAAGGAGAAGACACTCTGCAGCTGTTTACACAACTGGACGCAGGAGCACTAGTGTAGGACACCAGAACAAACTTTTTAGGGTGTCCCACACAGGTGCTCCAGTGGATACTAGGGGTGTCTCCATGTGTGAAAATTGTACAAAAAAGGTATGTATTCCAGCTTTATAAAGGGAAAAAAATAATGTCTTCAGCTTGGAACTCTGCTAAAAAAGACAATTGTAGGACACTTCCAAGCAATGTTTCATATTACTATTTCTCGCCTCAAATATCTGTGTGCTAAGTATACTTTTTTTTATTCATACAGGGGAGAAAAGACTCGGGACATCTGAGGACACCAGGGACCTCCCGCCTCCTAAAGAAAAGCAAATCCCCACACCACAACCAGAAGATATGGAGGAAGCAGAGATTTATGAAGTGGGCAAAATAGTGACCTCAACAGGTGAGTGTCTGAGACCATAGCTTCAGGTAATAGATGGATGCCTGCATATTTATAATACATGGTGTGTTTTTTTATTTTAGGTGATGTGGATGTTGTGGAAGAAGAATCTCAAGTCCTCATCGGGGAGATCATGCAATCGTGATTTACAGAAGATCAAGGAAGACATCAATGATCTGGAAAAAAGACTCCAAAACATCATTGATGTTTTAGGCAGAATCTAAAACACCCCAAAATTCTTCTAGTTTGTTTGTATTTTTATTATTTTCACACATTTTAAATATATTTTAGAAAGCCAAATTTTGAAGATGCACACAGTGTGTCAACATGTGATATCTGCCATCTTGGTATATCAAGGTACACGTTTTGGGGATGCAACCCCTTCCTCGCAACTAAAGTAGATGAGAGGAAGTGGTTGCACCCCCGAAACACATCCATTGATCCCCCATGATGGGAGCTAGCACACGTTGACATTAAGCATGGGATCAGGAGGGAAATCCCCATTTTGACTCTCAATTTGTGTGCATCTTCAAAATTTGGCTTTCACAGGGGTGACATCATCCCATCAGATAAAGGCAATATCAAAACAGTTTGGACATACCAATGTCTGATATTGCCTTCACTTTGTCAAAGTTGAACTTTGTAAGTTCCTGAGTTGTGTATTGTTTTATGGTTTTAAACATGCCTGTTTTAATACAAAAAAGGCTATTTGTACTGTCAAAAACAAAAATGTTATTACTCAAATATGTTGGTTTGATCAAAAACCATTTTCTAACGCACATGTGAATGTGCACAGAGTAACACGTTTTCTACTCAACAACGTGTGCCTTCTTCTTTCAATGCTCAATATCATTTTTGGACTAAGTTGGTGTTTACACTGAAATGGGGGTTATTTACTAAAGGCAAATACACTTTGCACTACAAGTGCACTTTCAGTGCAGTTTCAAGTGCACTTTTGCAGTGCACTTGGAGTGCAAAGTGGATTTTCCTTTAGTAAATAACTCCCACAGTGCTTTATAATTTGCCACAATCATGCCATTTTTGTGACTCAGCAAAATCCATTCATGGTATATTGGGCCTTGGGACAGTAGGTCTGGGCGGAATGGAAGACACAATGGGTCCCCTACTGCCATCCTCACAATCTGTGAATACCAAGACTTCCTTGGCCACCGTGGGGCCACCAGTATTACTGTTTTCTGCTCCATCTGTATCCTGCGTAACAAGTGCGGCAGCATCTGGATCGGAGGAAAGGCGTAAATTAGAGAATACCGATCCCGGGGAACCACAAATGCATCCGTCCCCACGGATGCCAGGAGATCCACCTCTGGCATCCCCCAACGCTGACATATTTGAAGGAAAACTTCGGGGTGGAGGGACCATTCCCCTGGCAACAACTGCTGACGACTTAGGTAGTCTGCCTACCAATTGTCCACCCCGGAATATAGACTGCCGACAGATATGACACGTGTCTCGCTGCCCAAGTCGGTATATGATTTATTTCTTTTTGGGCTGCCCAGCTTTGGGTACCCCCTTGGTGGTTGATGTATGCCACCACTGTGGAATTGTCGGACTGGACTCTGACCGGAGACCCCCGCAGCCTGGCCATCCAGAATATGAGGGCCAACCAAGCTGCTCGGATTTCCAACAGATTGATCGGTAAGGTTTTTTCTACCTGGGACCATTTTCCCTGTACAGAGGCCTCTTCCAATACTGCTCCCCAGCCGAGACGACTGGCGTCTGAAGTTACCACCATCCAAGTTACTGGTGGAAAGGACTTCCCATTTTTTAAGTTGCTGGTCTTTGACCACCAAGAGAGGTCCTGTTTTACCTTTGGGGATAGAGATATTGGATGATCCAAGGCTAGGACAGACTTGTCCCAAGCCTCCAGGATCGCTCTCTGGAACAACCTGGAGTGAAACTGCGCATAAGGAACTGCGCTGAAAGATGACACCATCTTCCCCAGCAGTCTCATGCATAATCGAATTGAGGGTCTTTCTGCCCTTTTGACTTTCCTGACCAGCTCCACTATTGAGCTAACCTTCAAGGGGGGTAAAAACACCCTTTCCTGGGTCGTATCCAGGATCAAGCCTAGATATGTCAAGATTTGAACTGGATGAAGAGCTGACTTGTCCATATTCAGAATCCAACCTAGGCATCTCAGAACATGAACTGTAGTTGAAACGTTCTCTATCAGGGTGGAATAGGACTGGTCCTTCAACAGAAGGTCGTCCAGATATCCTATCACCGATATCTTCTGAGACCTTAGAGAGGCCAATACCGGAGCCAACACCTTTGTGAAGACTCGAGGGGCCGTAGCCAGACCGAACGGTAGTGCTACAAACTGGAAATGACACTCTTCCACTGAAAAGCGTAGAGACCTTTGATGTTGTCTGAAAATCGGTACATGCAGGTATGCATCCTTGATGTCTATGGATGCTAAATAGTCCCCTTTTCTTAGAGATGCTATTACTGAACGAACAGATTCCATCCGGAAGGTTCCGACTTTTAGAAAGGAATTGAGGGATTTGAGGTCCAGAATGAGCCTTACTTCCCCATTTGGCTTCGGCACTGTGAATAGGTTTGAATAAAACCCCTTGAACTTTTCTTTGTGCGGAACCTTGATAATCACCCCTTGCCTTTTTAGCTGTTCTAAGGCTGGGAATAGGTTTTTCTTTTTTTCTAGATCCGAAGGAACTCTTGATCTCAGAAATCGATTTGGGGGAAAATCGCAGAACTCTATTTTGTAGCCCTGCGTTATAGTGGAGATAACCCACTTGTCCTGCACCCACCCTGCCCAAGCATCTGCGAACCGCCGCAGTCTGCCCCCCACTTGAGTGGGGGCGCCCCTTCACAAGGAGAGCATTGGCCTTATTCGGCTTCTGAGTCCAAGTTCTTTTCTGACCCTGAGGTCTTTTAAAGGCAGGTGGTTGAGGCCGTTGATACTACTTGGGCCAGGAGCGTTCTGAATCTTAAAGGAAGGCTGCTTATTCCTTCTTTTCACAGGAAGCAGGGAGCTCTTTCCTCCTGAGATCTTTTGGATATACTTATCCAGATCTTCTCCAAACAAACGTTCCCCATGAAAGAGAAAAGCTGCAAGTAGCCTCTTGCATGGCATCTCGGCTGACCAGTTCTTTAACCACAAAACTCGGCGCATATGCACTGAGAGTAGCGCAAAGCGAGACATCTGCTGGATTGAGTCTTTTAATGCATCTACTGCAAAACAAAGCGTGAGGAAGTTCTGTTAATTCATCAGAATATTCCTCCTGAACAGGTAGGTTCCTGACCAGTCTTTTAAAACGGTCCTTCAGGGATTGACAGATCCCAATAGCTGCAACAGCTGGTTGTACTGCTGATCCGGCCACCGCAAAGGAGGCCTTTAGCAAAGATTCCAGCTTTTTATCTGCTGGGTCTTTAAACCCTTGAGCATTATCCACTGGACAGGTTAAGCTTTTATTTACCAAAGAAATAGCAGCATCCGCTAAAGGTGTATCCCACCTTTTTCTGAACTTTTCCTCCATCGGGTACAAAAAAGAAAACCTTTTAGAAGGTAAGTATATTCTGTCCAGATGTTCCCAATCAGCGTAAATCAATTGCTCCAATAATGGATGCACAGGAAACGCCTGAGAACCTTGCAGAGGTCGCAAGGATCCCAATGTAGAACAGAAAATTTCTGGCCCTTGTACAGGGGGCAACTTGAAACCTGCTCTTACCATTTCAGTTAAAGACTGGATAAACAGCTTTTGGGATTGCAAAGCCATCAACGGTTCCTCCGAACCTGAGTCCCCTGCAGAGGACTCCTCTGCTTCGGCATCTTTATCCCGTATGGCCACCTCCTCAAAATCCTCTGCCCATTCAGGATCCAAATCACAAGGACCCAATTGGCTAAGGGAGTCCTGGTGCTCAAGTGACTCAGCACTGGGACCAGGCTCAGGAGAGGGAGATCTATTTAGTTTCTTCCCTCCCTGCATTACGGAGGCAATCATACCCACTACTTTGCCTTCAAGACCAGCGAGAGCTGATGTTAAGTCATCCTTAGTAACATAGGCCAAAGCAGGGATATTGGTGGTGGCCACAACGCCTGACAAATGCAACGGCTCAGCCAGGCCAAAATGCCACAGGTCTTTCAGGGGAGACAGGTGCTGCAGTAGCCTGAGGTTGATCTCCTGTTTTTGAAGGAGTCGCTTTAACCCCTGAATTAATCCTGTTCCCTGCACCTCATTTTCTGGAAAACATGCTTACAAGATCTTGAGGAAACTTACTGTGCTATATGGCTGTATACAAAGCCTACTATAGCCTCCTTACAGAGTTTGCAAATGCCCGACTCACGTGCCCCGCTCTGTGCCCCACTCTGTGTCCCACTGCGACCGGCTCCCGGCTCCTCTGAGCCAAAACAAAGAGCACTGACACACGCAGGCGCCTGACTTCCCTATGTATGCGTGCGTCGTCATGTGACGTACGCACGCCCGGGACTTACTGCGCATGCGCACACCCGCGGGAAACACGCGGCCACGATGCCGCCATCCCGCACACTTGAGCGCACGCAGGAGGGAGCGGGTTGCGCGCGCACGCGCTACCCCGTATGCACGCGCTCGGGACCCTACGCGCGGTCCCCAACAGGGAACCTAGTCTGTGCAACCGCTCTCTGGAACCACACAGTGGACACAAAAGGCACTACAATCTACAAACTTATATAAATAATGTAATAAAATGGGGCCCCCAAAGGAAGCACTCACCGATCCTCGCAGCAGAGCCTGAGATAGGCTCTGGAAACGCATTGCACAAACCTTTCTGCAAGGCCTCCTGAAGATGTTTCATCCCTCTGCGAAGGCTGGATAAGTTATGCAACCTTACCCTTGTAACGTGGATCAAGAAGGGTTGCCAGCCAGTAATGATCCCTCTCCTTGATATCACAAATTCTAGGGTCTTTTCACAGGCTTTTCAGGATCAGGGCGGCCATGCAGTGTAGGTTTGCAGAGGCATTCGATCCTGAGTCCTCTGGGTAACTAAGGATCACATGATCCTTAACCACCTCCTCCCAGCCACGTACAACTCCATGGGTTTCTGGGGACTGAAAACGATTACTTGAAGACTGCTGCAGGATGCTGAGTGTTATCCTTCACCTCCATGCTGAAACAATCCTCCTCCTCCTCTTCATGTGTGATCGGCGGACCTGTAGGAATACTAGTATCTGGATAAAGGGGGCTTTGAGAGGTAAGGAAGTCCTCCTCTTCCCCCCGCTGTTCTGCCTTAAGTGCCCTGTCCATTATTCCATGAAGCATGTGCTCCAACAGGAAGACAAGAGGGACAGTATCACTGATGTATGCACTGTCACTGGTCACCATCCTTGTGGCCTCCTCAAATGGTGACAGGACAGTGCATGCATCCTTGATCAGTAGCCAATGGTGTGGCAAACAAAAAGCCAAGCTCCACCGACCCTGTCCTGGTGCCATACTCACACAGGTACTCATTGATGGCCCTCTGCTGCGTGTGCAGCCACTGCAACATTGCCAACGTTGTGTTCCGCCTAGTGAGCATGTCACAAGTGAGGCGGTTCTTGGGTAGGTTGCATTCTCTTTAAATGTCAGCCAGCCGAGCACTGGCATTACATGACCGCAGAAATGACCACAGACTTTCCTGGCCTGCCTCAAGAGATCCTGTAAGCCCGGGTACCTGCTCAAGAACCGCTGCACCACCAAATTCAGGACGTGAGCCAAACAGGGAACATGGGTCAAGTGTACCTGTTGGAGGGCGGAGAGGAGGTTGGTGCCATTGTCGCATGCAACCATTCCTGGCTGAAGCTGGCGTGGCGTCAACCACCTCTGAGCCTACCCCTGCAGAGCTGACAGAATCTCTGCCCCAGTGTAGGCTCCTGTCCCCTAAGCAGACCAACTCAAGCACTGCATGGCATCTTTTTGCCTGAGTGCTGGTGTAGCCCCTTGAACGTCTATGGAGAACCGCTGGTTTAGAGGAGAAATCTGCAGAGGAAGAGGCCATAGAGGAAGAAGAAGAGGAGGGGGTGGAGGAGAGAGCTGTGGTAGAATCACCACTAGCTTTTATGAGGCGTGGTGTCGGAACAAGCTCCAACAATACTGAACCCTGTCCTGCATCCTTCCCAGCTGCCAGCAGAGTTACCCAGTGCGCCCTGAAAGAAAGATAACGTCCCTGTCCATGCCTGCTGGACCATGAGTCAGCAGTCATATGCACCTTACTGCTGACTGCCCTGTCCAACGAGGCCAAGACATTGCCTTCCACATGCTGGTAGAGAGCCGGAATGGCCTTCTGTAAAAAGAAATGGCGTTTGGGAACCTGCCACTGAGGTACCGCACATTCCACAAATTCACGAAAGGGGGCAGAGTCTACCAGCTGAAAAGGCAGCAGTTGGAGTGCTAGCAATTTAGCCAAGCTAGCATTCAGACGCTGAGCATGTGGATGGCTGGGACTGAATTTCTTTCGACGGTTTAGCAACTGGGGTAGGGAAATTTGTCTGCTAAAATCAGATGGAGGTGTACTGATAGCAGATTGACTGCAAGTACTTGGGACACTTAATGCTATACCTTCATTCCTCTCAGTGCAGGTTTCTGAGAGGGCTGGAGGTTTAGTGGGGTTGGAGAACCCAGCTGATGAGGAGCAAGGAGAGGTCCGCCTTGTAATTTGATGCAGGTCTTTTAAGTGCTGTTGCCAACGGACTGCATGGGAGGTCGTCATATGTCTGGTCAAGCATGTGGTGCCCACGCGGCTGCTGTTTTGGCCACGCTTGATACGCTTCAGACATATGTTGCAAACAGCAACGGTGCGATCTGCTGCACACGTGTCAAAAAAGGCCCACACCAAAGAACTTTTCAAAATATGTGGGGAGTCAGCAGCGTCCTGCACCTGCTTAGCTCTGTGGTGTGATGCAATAGGGTGGCTGCTAGACATGTGCACAGCCAAAAAATTCATTCATTTTCGTTTTCGTTTCATTCATTTATTATTTTTTTTGTTTTTCGGGTCATTCGTTATTATCGCAATTTGTAAATTCGTTCATTCGTAAATTCGTAAATGCGTTCATTCGTACATTCGTAAATTCGAATATTCGTTCATTCGTACATTTGTACATTTTTTCATTTGTACATTTGTAATTTCGTACATTCGTAAATTCGTAAAATCGTACATTTGTAAATTAGAAAATTCGGAAATATGTAAATTCGAAGTTTGAAAATCCAAAAACCCGAAAATTCAAAAATCTGAAATAGTAACTAACTATTAAATTATAGGTAATGTAATTTCCTTTCAAATTTGACTGTCAGTGAACGTAACAAATACGAATTTATCCGAAGTTACGAATTATCCAAAACAAATGCTGCATCTAAACAAATGGAACGGAACAAATTAATAATAAATAATAATAATAAAACGTTGTTATTATTATTATTGTTATTTATTATTATTACCATAATTCATTACGTTCCATTCCGTTTTTTCGGATCATTCATAACTTTGGATAACTTTGTATGTGTTACGTTCACTAACAGCCAATTTACAAATTCACTAATTTACTAATGTACGAATGTATATTCGTAAATTGCGAATGTACGAATGTACGAATGCCCGAATTTACGAATGTCCAATTTTATCGAATTTACGAATATTCGGAAAAAATTCGTTAAGCGGGTATTCGGATATTCCCGAATTAACGAATTTGTCGAAATTCGTTAAAAAGCTAATTCGGAACGAAACGAATTGCACATGCCTAGTGGCTGCCCTTAAGCTGCCCCTTGGAGATGTGCCTGTGCCTCCTCCTCCTTCTCTCTTCTATCAGGCACCCAAGTTCAGTCTGTGACCTCATCATCCCCTCCCTCCTTGTCACTGGAGTAAACTTGGCAGCAGCTGGGGGAACATGACTGCCAGTTTCTTGACCTTCTTGGGCACCCCCTCTTTCTAGGCTGACGTTACTCCCTTCCTCAACCTGGGTATCATCATTGGAGCCTTCAAATCGATGTGCATCCTCCTGCAGCATTTACCCGACACTGTGGTCGAATAGTTCGGGGGACTCCTCCGTGCATGATGGTGGGGCTAGGGAAGGAGTGACTGTTGACATGGAGCCAATGTAATAGGCCGCTTTGGCAGCCTCATTGGCAGGCAAGCTACACTGAGCCTGGGTGACAGAGGATGAGGAGGATGAGGACGGCTTTGTTATCCATTCCACCAACTCTTCTTCATGTTGTGGCTCAATAACATGGGCAGCTGCAGGAAAAAAGGACGAGCGTGCCCCACGGCCACGTGCTGAGGATGTGTCCACCGTGTCCACGACCAGCACTGTCAACTATAGACACAGAGCCTGCTTGCCCTCTGTCATGAAGATCCTGCCAGTAACCGGCGTCCCAGGCGCACGGGAACTCGGCCACGGGTTCCATTGCGCATGCGCGTGCGTTCACGGGTGCGGTCACGCACGGGCACGCGCGCGCGCACTCCCGCTGGTGTCAGGCGGGCTATTTAAACCTGCCTGTCACACTCCATCCCCGCTGTCTGCTCTACAGCGTTCTGTGAGTGTTTCCTGATCTGATCTGTGTATCCTGTTATCCGACCCGGCTTCCTGTCTGACCATCCTGCTATCCGCCTGCACCAGACCCTCTTGGCTTGCCTGACCATCCCTCTGCCTTATCCCTGGTACCTCTGCTGTCCGACCACTACCGACCACCGGCTTGTTGACCCTCCGCTGTGTATACCAGCTTCCAGTCTGCTACCTACTTCTGTTGTTCCTGGTTCTAGCCCAGCATTTCAGGCTACTACCTGCTGTTGTTCCTGGTTCCAGCCCAGCGATCCAGTCTGCTACCTACTGCTTGTTCCTGTTTCCAGCCCAGCATTCCAGGCTACTACCTGCTGTTGTTCCTGGTTCCAGCCCAGCGATCCAGTCTGCTACCTACTGCTTGTTCCTGGTTCCAGCCCAGCATCCCAGGCTAATACCTGCTGTTGTTCCTGGTTCCAGCCCAGCGATCCAGTCTGCTACCTACTGCTTGTTCCTGGTTCCAGCCCAGCGTTCCAGGCTACTACCTGCTGTTGTTCCTGGTTCCAGTCCAGTGTTTCAGGCTACTACCTGCTGTTGTTCCTGGTTCCAGTCCAGCATTCTACTATCCGGCCTGCTGACCTGTTGGATTCCCGGTCCTACCTGCATTCCAGTTTCTGTCTTCAGGTTCCTGATTCCAGAGGGTGCCACCATTACTGTACTTCCAGCAACTGTCGATCCTGCCAGGCACCCATACCACTCTTCACTCCTGATCCTCTGTTCCCATTCCAGGGGAGCTATAAGGGAGGTCTTTCCCTGCACTTCAGGCTCACAACCTACCAGGTACGTGACAGTAGCAGACAGCCATGTCTGAGCCTGAGCAGGGAACATCTCCCATGGAGGAACTCTGTGCACACCTGGCAGGATTGACTGAAGCAGTCAAAAATCTACAGCAAGGATACACCAGACTGGAGGAACGAGTATTAACCCTGTCTAACCCCATTGGGACCCAGGGAGCTTCCTCTACTCCTGCTCCTTCAGTTGGGCCTTTGTCAACGGTGGTGATGCTCTCTCCGGAACCTAAGGTTCCCACACCTGAACGCTTCTTCGGAAATCGCCATAAGTTCAGAGCCTTCCGCAACTCCTGTGAACTATTTTTTGCTCTTCAGCCACATACCTTTTCCCTGGAGGCTACAAAGGTGGGCTACGTAATTTCTCTACTCTCTGGTGACCCCCAAACCTGGGCCCATCGCCTCTTAGAGCAAAAGGATATATCTCTGACCAACCTCTCCACTTTCTTTGACGCACTGGGTCAGTTATATGATGACCCCCAGCTATCTGTAACTGCAGAGACGGCTCTGCACACCCTTCAACAGGGTCGCAGAGCAGCAGAGGACTATGTGGCTGAATTCAGGAAGTGGAGTGCGGATACAAATTGGAATGATGCGGCTCTCCGTTATCAATTTCGGTTGTGACTTTCTGATCCTCTGAAGGATGAACTGGCCAGGGTGGGTACACCACAGACTTTAAATGCTTTAATCGATCTAGCCATCCAGATCGATCGACGCCTACGAGAGCGCAGGTCTGAGAGAGCTATGGGGTCTTCTCGTGCAACCTGGGTTACCCCTAAAGTTCCTCATCACCCATCATCAACACCATCTACCTCCACGTTCAACTTACCTGAGCCAATGCAATTAGGAGTCCTGCGGCCTACGCTCACCCCAGAGGAACGACAACGTCGTCGAGCAAATAACTTGTGCCTGTATTGCGGGGAACCCAGGCACTATGTCAGGAACTGTCCCCTAAACTCCGTAAGTGTTTATCCCTATCTACTGACTATGTGACATCTCTGGTTAAAAATTCCACTCACCTTGCTCTTCCTCTTCTGCTACAGCTTCCAGGGAAGGATCTACAAATAACCGCCATTATTAACTCAGGAGCTTGCAGCTGTTTCATGGATTCTCGTTTTGCCACCCAACACCAAATACCTTTGTCACCTAAAGCCCATGGACTCTCTATCCATCTAGCTGATGGGACTGCTATCAAGTCTGGACCTGTCACCCAAGAGACTATGCCTATAACCGTTTCCATTTCCAACGTCCATCAGGAACAGCTACGCCTGGACATTATCGCTTCACCCCTGTTTCCCATAATTCTCGGTATGCCATGGTTACAGGCCCATAATCCGGACATAAATTGGATCACGGGTGAGGTGACCTTTCCCTCTCCTTATTGCCAACAGTTCTGCAGAACCCCGAATACCCAGGAGAACCCTACTCTGTTATGCCTAGATACAGATCCTAGTCTACATCAATCCATTCCTTCCGCCTATCATGACTTTCTGGACGTATTTAGTAAACAGAGGGCAGAGGTGTTACCCCCTCACCGGGCCTATGACTGTCCCATTGAGTTACTTCTCGGTGCTGAAATTCCTTTTGGAAGAATATTTCCCTTAACTGAAGTGGAGCAAGGGGCGTTGAAGGAATACATTGACGAAAACCTCAAAAGAGGCTTCATTCGTCCATCCACGTCCCTGGCAGGTGCAGGCATCTTCTTCGCGCAGAAAAAAGATAAAACCCTCAGGCCTTGTGTGGATTACCGCGAACTAAATAAAATTACTGTGAAGAATCGGTACCCTCTCCCCTTAGTACCAGAGCTGTTTCAGAGACTGGGGACGGCCACCATATTCACCAAACTTGATCTCCGTGGGGCCTACAATTTAGTTCGTATTAGGGATGGAGACGAATGGAAGACTGCTTTTCGTACCCGTTATGGACATTTTGAGTACCTCGTGATGCCTTTCGGCCTGTGTAATGCCCCTGCCACATTTCAATACCTTATTAATGATGTGTTACGTGACTTTCTAGACCTGTTCGTCTATTTAGACGACATATTGATTTTCTCTTGTTCCCTTGAATCCCATCGCAGGCACGTCAGAAGTGTGTTGGGCCGACTTCGACAACACGGTCTATATGCAAAGGCTGAAAAATGCGAATTTGAACAGGAAAGTATTCCATTTTTGGGGTTGGTCATTTCCAGTAAGGGCATTAAAATGGACCCCCAGAAGGTCACGGCTGTCCTAGATTGGCCAGTCCCGACAGACAAGAAAGGAATCCAGCGATTCGTTGGATTCGCTAATTTTTACCGTAAATTTATTAAGGGGTTCTCAGCCATCATTACACCCATCACACAGCTAACCAAACAAGGTACACGCTTCCATTGGTCGGCCGAGGCTCAAAAGGCTTTTGAGACTCTCAAGGGCCTTTTTACCTCCGCCTCTGTACTAAAGCATCCAGATTCCTCTCTACCATTTATTCTAGAAGTGGATGCATCTGAAATTGCTGTAGGGGCAGTATTATCCCAAAGACAGGGAACCAAGGCCCTGCTGCATCCTGTGGCTTTCTTTTCTCGTAAATTGTCCACGGCAGAGAGAAATTATGATGTAGGTGACAGAGAGTTGTTGGCAATCAAGTCAGCATTGGAGGAGTGGCACTATCTGTTGGAGGGTGCCGCTCATCCAGTCTTATTTTTACAGATCATAAGAACCTGGAGTATTTGAGGTCTGCGAAAAGGTTGAAACCACATCAGGCCAGGTGGGCTCTCTTTTTCTCCAGGTTCTCCTTTCATGTCACTTACCGTCCTGGTTCCAAGAATACCAAACCTGACGCCCTGTCCAGGATGTTTCACAAACCTCAAGAGATTTCCCCTCCAGACACCATTCTGTCTTCGGGGAATTTTCTTTTACTTCAGGGAAACCTGCTTTCCCAGATTAAACAGGCCTCAGCAGGAATGGAATCTTCCATTAAGACAGGGCTCCAGGTTAAGGATGGGTTATTGTGGCATGAGAATAGGATCTTTATACCTGAAACACTACGAGTTCCAGTACTAGAGCTCTGTCACGATCATGCGCTGGCTGGGCATTTTGGCGTAGCTAAGACCACTGATTTGGTTCAACGCACTTTCTGGTGGCCTCAGCTGCGCAAAGACTGTAAACAGTTTGTAGAGTCCTGTACCACCTGCATTAGGAACAAAGGGCACAAAACAAAGGCATGGGGTCTACTAAAACCCTTGCCTGTCCCAGATAGACCCTGGAAAATGCTTTCTATAGACTTTATTGTAGAACTACCCCAGGCCGGGAGTTTCACCTCAATCTTTGTCATAGTGGACCGGTTGTCGAAGATGGCACACTTTGTCCCAATGAAGGGCACCCCTTCAGCTACAGAAACAGCACAAGCATTCATTAAAGAGGGCATCAGGCTCCATGGGGTACCAGTTAATATCGTTTCAGATCGAGGGGTACAATTTACCTCTCGATTCTGGAGAGCTTTGTGTAAAACCTTGGACATTGAACTCTCATTTTCATCGGCTTATCACCCCCAGACTAATGGGCAAACAGAAAGAACAAACCAGACCCTTGAACAATATTTGCGCTGTTTTTCTTCCTTTGCCCAAGATAATTGGATTTCTGTTTTGCCATTGGCCGAATTCGCTTATAACAATTCTATTCATTCTGCTATCAAACAGACTCCGTTTTTTGCGAATTATGGTTTCCACCCTTCATTTTTACCTAACTCTCTTCCAGAATGCACAGTACCCGCAGTCCAGGAGAAGTTGGATTTCTTTACCTCTAACAACCAGGTTTTACAGGACACCATGACCAGAACCCAGGAGTACAACAAAGCAACCTTCGATAAGAGGCGGCGAGGTGAGCTCTTACTTGCAGCTGGGGATCAGGTATGGTTGTCCACAATAAACCTCAGGTTGGCCTGCCCTTCCAAGAAATTGGGTCCCAAATTTCTTGGACCGTTCCCTGTTAAACGGAGAATTAATGAAGTCGCATATGAACTTGAACTCCCGGATTCACTAAAGGTACATCCAGTTTTTCACGTGTCCTTGCTTAAACCATCTATTACCAACCCATTTCCAGGTCGAAGTACGGATCCTCCTGATCCAATCCTGGTAGATGGGGAAGAGGAATTCGAGGTGGAGGCCATCATGGACCACAGGAAAAGAGGTAACCAAAATCAATTCTTAATAAAGTGGAAGGGGTTTGGCCCAGAGGAGAATTCTTGGGAACCAGAAGATAATATTCATGCTGAAGACCTGTTACAAGCCTTTAAAACAGCCCATCCAGAGAAATTTTTTCAAAGGGGCATCCGGAGGCTGCCCCTTGGGGGGGAAATGTCATGAAGATCCTGCCAGTAACCGGCGTCCCAGGCGCACGGAAACTCGGCCACGGGTTCCATTGCGCATGCGCGCGTGTTCACGGGTGCGGTCACGCACGGGCACGCGCGCGCACACTCCCGCTGGTGTCAGGCGTGCTATTTAAACCTGCCTGTCACACTCCATCCCCGCTGTCTGCTCTACAGCGTTCTGTGAGTGTTTCCTGATCTGATCTGTGTATCCTGTTATCCGACCCGGCTTCCTGTTTGACCATCCTGCTATCCGCCTGCACCAGACCCTCTTGGCTTGCCTGACCATCCCTCTGCATTATCCCTGGTACCTCTGCTGTCCGACCACTACCGACCACCGGCTTGTTGACCCTCCGCTGTGTATACCGGCTTCCAGTCTGCTACCTACTGCTGTTGTTCCTGGTTCCAGCCCAGCGTTTCAGGCTACTACCTGCTGTTGTTCCTGGTTCCAGCCCAGCGATCCAGTCTAATACCTACTGCTTGTTCCTGTTTCCAGCCCAGCGTTCCAGGCTACTACCTGCTGTTGTTCCTGGTTCCAGCCCAGCGATCCAGTCTGCTACCTACTGCTTGTTCCTGGTTCCAGTCCAGCGTTCCAGGCTACTACCTGTTGTTATTCCTGGTTCCAGCCCAGCGATCCAGTCTGCTACCTACTGCTTGTTCCTGGTTTCAGTCCAGCATTCCAGGCTACTACCTGCTGTTGTTCCTGGTTCCAGCCCAGCGATCCAGTCTGCTACCTACTGCTTGTTCCTGGTTCCAGCCCAGCGTTCCAGGCTACTACCTGCTGTTGTTCCTGGTTCCAGCCCAGCGATCCAGTCTGCTACCTACTGCTTGTTCCTGGTTCCAGCCCAGCGTTCCAGGCTACTACCTGCTGTTGTTCCTGGTTCCAGTCCAGTGTTCCAGGCTACTACCTGCTGTTGTTCCTGGTTCCAGTCCAGCATTCTACTATCCGGCCTGCTGACCTGTTGGGTTCCCGGTCCTACCTGCATTCCAGTTTCTGTCTTCAGGTTCCTGATTCCAGAGGGTGCCACCATTACTGTACTTCCAGCAACTGTCGATCCTGCCAGGCACCCATACCACTCTTCACTCCTGATCCTCTGTTCCCATTCCAGGGGAGCGGGAGTGGGAGCTGTAAGGGAGGTCTTTCCCTGCACTTCAGGCTCACAACCTACCAGGTACGTGACACCCTCTTTTAGTGGCCTGCGAGAGTCTGCCTCTCCTTGGTGGCCTTCAGGACATGCTGTAAATTTTGTTTAGCAAAAAAACACTACACAGTATTGTGTACTGTGTACACCACCAGGAAAGTAGTAGCAACTGCACTAGGGGTGCACGGTACTGTGTACACCAACAGAAGTTTAAAACAACTATGGATGCACTGTATGTATTGTGTACACCACCAGGAAAGTAGAAGCAAGTGCACTAGGGGTGCACGGTACTGTGTACACCAACAGAAGTTTAATAACAACTATGCGTGCACTGTATGTATTGTGTACACCACCAGGAAAGTAGTAGCAACTGCACTAGGGGTGCACGGTACTGTGTACACCAACAGAAGTTTAATAACAACTATGGGTGCATTGTATGTATTGTGTACACCACCAGGAAAGTAGCAACTGCACTAGGGGTGCACGACACTGTGTACACCAACAGAAGTGTAATAACAACTATGAGTGTACTGTATTGACCACCAGAAAAGTATGAGCAACTGCACTATGGGTGCACAGCACTGTATACTGTGTACACCACCTGAAGTATATTAGAAACAGTACACCAGGAACGGCCTGCAGTCAGATATACTGTAGCTAAACTGGATACAGTGGATATATATATATACACACACACACACACGAGAGTTGTATAATATATATTTCATTTTTTTCCTCATTAATGTACACACAGCACCCCATATTGACAAAAAAACACAGAATTCTTGACATTTTTGCAGATTTATTAAAAAAGAAAAACAGAAATATCACATGATCCTAAGTATTCAGACCCTTTGCTCAAGATTTAGGAGAAGGACACTTTTGATCTAATACAGGCACAAGTCTTTTTGGGAAAGATACAAGTTTTTTACACCTGGATTTGGGGATCCTCTAAAGAGAAAATGAAAAAAGAAGAGGGCGCACCGACCTAGTGCATTACCAATATAAAAGTTTTATTAAAAGTATAAAAACAATGGTACTACTCACAAACGAGCGTGAAAAGCAGGCTTTTCTTAGCAGTCACAGCTGCATCCCTTGGTACCTGATGACAAGAGGTAGATGATGGCACCCTAAACGGCTGAACGGCTGACGCGTTTCAGGGGCGCACCCCTTTTCTCAGAGCCTAGGCGGTCTGTGGCTCCTCTGTCCTGTGTGCCCTAATATATACATCCATATGCCCACGCCCCAAATGACCACTACCCTAATAAGCCACGCCCATCAATGAGATCTGGCTCCAACCAAAGGGGCGGAACCTACTTCCCTCTCTACAGCACGCTGTAACAGTGTCACCAAGTACCGGACCGTCAACAGGCCAAACAATTAACCACACAAATAATGCATCAAAAAACAGCGTATCAAAACACAACAGAGACACATCAGTTGCCCAGCATCAATTGCACTAGCCCCAATCTGACTGATGTGAATATTCCATAGCGTATTCATGGCAGTGCGCAGCTCGATCCCCCAAGAGAAGAAAGGTCAGGCAAAACCTACCCTCATAAATCATTCTCCATAACTCTGTGCGGGAGGGGGATTGCTGCCATCTATTACATCCCTGTGATCCCTCATTGTCCCGTGGCGCCCGTTGGAACGCGTGCCATCTGTTTTTATACTTTTAATAAAACTTTTATATTGGTAATGCATAGGGGTGCAACGGATCAAAAAACTCACGGTTCGGATCGTTCCTCGGATCAGGAGTCACGGTTCGGATCATTTTCGGATCAACAAAAAAAAAAATCTCCCCCACTGTAATATCCACAATCTCCCTATTGGCAGGTTGTGGCAGAGTATTGGCAGAGTATTGCAGGGTATTGGCAGGGTATTGGCGGGTGTATTGGCAGGGTATTCGCGGGTATATTGCCAGAGTATTGGCAGAGTATTGGCAGGGTATTGGCAGAGTATTGGCAGAGTATTGGCAGGGTATTGCAAAGTATTGGCAGGGTATGGCAGAGTATTGGCAGGGTATGGCAGAGTATTGTCAGGGCATTGCAGAGTATTGTCAGGGCATTGCAGGGTATTGTCAGGGCATTGCAGCAGGGTATTGCAGAGAATTGGCAGGGTATTGCAGCAGGGTATTGCAGAGTATTGGCAGGGTATTGCAGCAGGGCATTGCAGAGTATTGGCAGGGCATTGCAGAGTATTGGCACTGCTGCCATCCGATCTCTCCCCTCCACTGTACAGATCAGTACACAGAGGGGAGAGAGGAACCAGCGTCATGACATGACGCCGGTTTCTTACAAGTGATCGCTCCGTCATATGACGGAGCGATCACGTGCTAAACGGCCACCGGGTGTACCAAGATGGCCGCCGCTCCGGAGCTAGGCTGAAGCCGCGGCCTTTCCTATATAAGTCCATTGCGGAGCGCTCAGAGAGCATTCCAGCTGCAGAGAGCGTCGTGTCAACATCGGAAGAAGAGAAGACAAGAACACAGGAAGGCAGATGGCAGAAGGCAGATGGTAGAAGTCCGGGCCACCGCTAGCAAAAGAGCGGCAGAAGATAGCGGAGGAGCCGGCAGAAGATCAGGACACCGGAAGAAGACGCAGGAGAGACCGCTGAAGTCATAAGAAGACCCTCGGAGTCGGTAGAAGACCCCCGGAGTCAGAAGAAGACCCCAGAGCCGTATTTATTGGCATATAACACGCACTTTTTCCCCCTTAAAATCAAGGGGAAATCGTGGGTGCGTGTTATACGCCGATCCCCGATAATTTTGATCTTACACATAGCGTGTAGATTT
Source organism: Lithobates clamitans (assembly GCA_037952925.1). Lineage (NCBI taxonomy): Eukaryota > Metazoa > Chordata > Amphibia > Anura > Ranidae > Lithobates > Lithobates clamitans. The sequence continues at coordinate 10,346,910 of JBBGZY010000616.1, read as the reverse complement.
AAAATTGGTGCCGCGGAGTTCGCAGGGACTCGGTAGAGCGGAACGAGCGCCACGGAGATCACAGTGACTGGGCGGAGCCGAGATACACATAGCCGAGTGTACTTGGCTCTTCTCGGCGCCGCTCACAGTCACGCCTAGTCCAGCCATTGGACCTGTGTTATGTCAATTATAGGGTGGGACTGGGCATGACTGTGAGCGGCGCCGAGAAGAGCCGAGTACACTCGGCTATGTGTATCTCGACTCCGCCCAGTCACTGTGATCTCGGCGACGCACGTTCAGCTCCGCCGAGTCCCTGCGAACTCTGCAGCGCCATATTTAAATCTGTAATGGACACTGGGGGCAAGGCTGAAATGACAAGGCTGCACTGACCACTGGGGCAAGGCTGCACTGGGGCAAAGCTGCACTGACAAGGCTGCACTGGGGCAAAGCTGCACTGACAAGGCTGCACTGGGGCAAAGCTGCACTGACAAGGCTGCACTGACAAGGCTGCAATGGACACTGGGGCAAGGCTGCACTGACACTGAAAAGGCTGCAATGACACTGACAAGGCTGCAGATGGACACTGATAACGCTGCATTGATGGGCATTTTAATGTAAGTTTTTTTTTTTCCTTAAACTTCCCTCCTAAAAGTTTTTTTCCTTAAAGTTCCCTCCTAAAATTGGGGTGCGTGTTATACGCTGGCGCGTGTTATACGCCGATAAATACGGTACTTTAAAAACCTATGTACTGTGTTTTTTCATTGACACTTTTTTCCCTAGGTGAATGGGTAGGGGTACAATGTACACCATACTCATTCACAAAGGGTGGGGGCTGGGATCTGGGGGCCCCCTTATTAAAGGGGGCTCCCGGATTCCGATAAGCCCCCCGCCCGCAGACCCTGACAACCAACAGCCAGGGTTGTCGGGAAGAGGCCCTTGTCCTCATCAACATGGGGACAAGGTGCTTCGGGGTGGGGGGCCCACAGGGCGCCCCCCTGCCTAAAAGCACCCACCCCCCATGTTGAGGGCATGTGGCCTGGTATGGTTCAGGAGGGGGGGTGGGTCGCTCGCTCGTCCCCACCCCCATTCCTGACCGGCCGGCCTGCGTGCTCGGATAATGGTCTGGTATGGATTTGGGGGGGACCCCACGCCGTTTTTTCGGCATAGGGGGTTCCCCTTAAGGTCCATACCAGACCCAAGGGCCTGGTATGCTCTTGGAGGGGGAACCCATGCCGGTTTTTTATTTAAAATTTGACGTGGAGTTCCCCCTCAAGATCATCTGAGCACATGCCGAAGTCAGATCATGCAAGACGGCGATCCGACTTTGATCTGACTTCAATGATAGTCAATGGGCTGAAGTAGGATCAAAGTCAGACCAAAGTAGTACAGGGAGCATTTCTAAAGTCGGAACAACTTGTGTCAGACAAGTTAGGACGGCTCCTATAGGGAAACATTGAATTTCACACGTCATGCGACATTAGCTTCCAATGTCGGAGCGTTTGTCGGACCAGTGTGAACCCAGCCTCAAGGTCTTATATAGACAGGTGTGTGGCTTTCCTAATCCAATCAGTATAATCAAACACAGCTCAAATGAAGGTGTAGAACCATCTCAAGGATGATCAGAAGAAATGGACAACACCTGAGTTAAATATATGAGTGTCACAGCAAAGGGTCTGAATACTTAGGACCATGTGATATTTCAGGTTTTCTTTTTTAATAAATCTGCAAAATTGTCAACAATTCTGTGTTTTTCTGTCAATATGGGGTGCTGTGTGTACATTAATGAGGAAAAAAATGAACTTTTTTTTTTTTTTTTTTAAATACTTTATTTATTTGAAAATTTTTCAAGTACAAAAACCGAACCCCACATCGCACAAATAAAAACACATTGCATCTGTGCCTCTTACAACATACCCTCCCCCCCCCACCCCGGCCCCCCCCCCCCCCCCTGTTCCCGCAGAAGGGTCCCAAGGGGACTATCTAAGACTCCATGTGAATCTTACACTTTCCGTCCCATCCACTCGTCATATGGTGTCAGTTAGCTCCTCCACAAAACTCCAAGTCGTCTTATATTTTTGCCAACCCCCCCATTTGCCCCCCTGTACCACCCCCTCTACTGGTGAGATGCCCCTACTGTCCAGACTTTCTATATTGTATGTCTCATTTATGCTGAGGAGCCAGTCCCGTATGCTTGGGCTGGCTGGATCTGTCCATTTTAAGGCTATTTGCTTCTTAGCTGACTCCAACAATATGGGGACAATAGAAGCGAGATAGCTCTTCTTCGTTTTTGCTGTACCGTGGAAGAGACACGTCCATGGATCTACAACTATATCTTCTCCTGATATTTCTCTAGACAATAATATGACTTTTCCCCAGAAAGGTTTAATACCGGGGCACTCCCACCATATGTGGGCCATTGTGCCCACACTACCACATCCCCTCCAGCATAGATTAGATTTGGTATTGTCTATTTTGCTTAATTTGTCTGGGGTGGCGTACCATCTAGATAAGCATTTAAAGTGGCATTCAACTCTCCTGGTGTCTAGTGCAACCGAGTGTACCAAATTCAATATCTTCTCCAACATAACCTTACTACACTGTGAACCAAATTCCCCCTCCCATTTTTTAACGTATGGAGGCACCTCCCGCTCCAGACTCTCCCCCAGGGCCCTGTATATCTGAGATATAACCCCTTTTGATTGTTCCTTCACACATAACTGCTCGAGAGGTCTATATTCCTCTTCACTTCTGAGTGGTCTTGGTAGTTTGTCTATAAAGTGCGAGAGCTGGAGATACCTCCACTCATCTATATACCCTAACCCTGGTACTGACCTTAGCTCTAATAAAGTGCGTAATCTCCCCTTGTGTAAAAAGTGTTTTAATTGAATTTCCTCCCCTTTTACCCAATTCCCTCCCACCTCCCTCCTCCCCGGCTCAAAGAACAAATTGTCTTTCATATAAATCAAAGGTGAATTATGTGTCCACTTATTCTGTATATGTATCGTATCCCAGTGTTTTAAAGTGTTAAGTGTCAAGACTGCTGTGTTAGTGCTCAGTGCTCTATACTTGGTAGGATTCCAAATTATCCTTCCCAGCTCAGTATTACTCATATAGTGTTCTATGCTCACCCACCTCTTCTCTGAGTCCCTCCTAGACCATTCGATGACCCTAGATAATATGACTGCTAAATAATACCTCCTGAAGTCGGGTAATGCTAGCCCCCCTGTTTTCTTCCCCCTGCTCAGGACTGCATAGGAGATCCGTGGTTTTTTACCCCCCCAGACAAATTTTAATATCAGATTCCTTAGAGCTCTGAGATAGTATTGAGGGAGTGGTAAAGGTAGCATCTGAAATAAAAATAATATTTTTGGAGTCAATATCATCTTGACCGCATTCACCCGACCCAACCATGAGAGCGGTCTCGAAGCTAATCTTCTAGTTTCCTGCCTGATCTCGTCCAGCTTCGGTACATAGTTCTTAAGGTATAAATCTTTATATGTATTGGTAAGTCTAATGCCCAAATATTTGATTTCGTTTCTCCAAGGGAATGGGAAGACCTGTGATAAATGAGTTACCTCATGTTTTCCTAGACTAATATTCAGGATCTCCGACTTCTTCAAATTTATTTTGAAGTTAGATATTTCGCCATATGTTCTGAGAATTCGGAGAATATTCGGAAGGGTGATTCGAGGATTAGTAATAAAAAAAATTACATCATCAGCGAATGCTGCAAGCTTGTGTTCGTCTCTTCCTACCTTCACCCCCATGCAATCTGGGTTATTACGAATAGTGGCCAGCAGAGGTTCCAGGGACAGTACGAACAAAAGAGGGGATAGGGGGCACCCCTGCCTGGTGCCGTTTTCCATCTTAAAGGATTTTGATAAAGCCCCATTTACCCTCACTGAGGCCATGGGGTTACTATAAAGGGCCTTGACCCAAGAGATATACCTGGGGCCCAGCCCCATTACTTCTAATGTTTTTATCATGAACCCCCAGTCTACCCTGTCGAACGCTTTTTCGGCGTCTACCGACAGGAATAGAGCTGGGGGTCCCTCCCGTCTAATTAGTTCCAACAGAAGCGCTGCTCGGACCCCATTGTCTCTAGTTTGTCTCCCGGGTACAAACCCTGCCTGATCTGCATGTACAAGAGATGTCATTTTTTCCTTTAACCTACTCGCCAACACTTTTGAGTATAATTTGACATCTGCATTCAGCAGCGAGATGGGCCTATAACTGGAACATAGCTTGTTATTTTTCCCTTCTTTTAATATTAATGTGATTGACGCTGTCAACGCTTCTTTGCCTATTTCACAGTTAGGGCCCAGCTCGTTCCAGAAATGACAGAGTCTAGGCACTAGGATATGTTTTAATTTATCCAAATAAAGCGTGATAAACCCGTCAGGTCCGGGGCTCTTGCCCTTTGGGGTCGCCTTCAGGGCTGCCATAACCTCTTCCTCCCCTATCGGTCTATCGAGGGCCGTTCTCTCTTCCTCTGTGAGGGCAGGGACCCCTGCCCCTCTTAGGAATTCCTCAACCAGATCTGCATGCGCTTTGTTACCCCTTCCATTTTGCCCAATAGAGTACAGCGCCTCATAAAACTTCTTAAACTCGTTTGCTATACCTTTACTGGTCCCTATTACTTTCCCGTTTTTGTTGTGAATTTTCTCGATGTAATTCCTATCTCTTTTCTTTCTTAAAATTCTGGCCAGGTGTTTACTTGATTTGTTTGCCCACAGGTAGTTATTCTTTGTTATCCTGTTTAAAGTACGCTTACAGTCCTGATCCATAATGTCCTTTAACTCCTCTCTTTTTAATACCAGTTGATGGAAAACGTCCTGACTTACCCCCCTCTGCTTTTTATGTGTCTGTTCCAGGACGAAAATTTCCTCGATCAACTTCTCCCTTACTTCCTTTCTCTTCTTTTTAATTCCCGCTCCTATTGAGATGAAAACCCCTCTAATGTACGCCTTATGCGCTTCCCAGAGAATGGAGGGGAGGACTTCTCCTGTGTCGTTGACCTTAAAGAAGAAGTCAACCTCCTCCTGGATCTTTTCCAATACTTTTGCATCCCTCAGGAGGAATTCGTCCAACTTCCAGGAAAAAGTCCTCTCCACCCTGTCAGGGAGCATCATCCTCATGGTAACCGGAGAGTGGTCTGAGAGAGTAGCAATTTCTATTCTAGTCTCCTTTACCCATTCCAGGAGACCATGGTCTACCAAAAAGTGATCTAATCGCGAGTACGTCCCGTGCACCGGGGAGAAGAAGGTAAAATCTCTGTCCCTGCCATGTTGCAACCGCCATGCGTCAACCAGACGGCAGTTAAACAGTCGCCGCCCGATTGCGCCTGTCGAGACCCTCCCTGCCCCCCCCGCACGGGACGTACTGTCGAGTGCAGGGTCAAAACAAAAATTGAGATCACCTGCCAACACCACCTCCCCCTCCTTGAATTTCGTCAGCTTACTCAGTACTTGCCCTAAAAAGCGTGTTGGATTTTTATTTGGACAATAAACATTAGCGAGAGTAAAAGCTCTATTTCCAATATTACCCTTAAGAAACATGTACCGTCCCTCTGGGTCTGACAATCTGTCTATCAGGGAGAAATTTAGATTCTTAGAGAAGCCTATTGCCACACCCTTGGCTTTACTAGTCGGGGAATCAGCATAGTACCAGTGCGGCAGACCTGGGGAAAAAAGTCTGATCCTGGACTCCAACACCAGGTGGGTCTCCTGTAGGAAGACAATGTCGACACCATAGTGTTGGAGCTCCTTCAATAATTTGTGTCTCTTGGTAGGTGAATTGAGACCTTTTACATTATATGTTAAGAACTTAAGGTCAGTCATTACTCAGGTTCTAACCCTTCTCAGCTTCCCACTGCAATCCCCCGAGCCCCCCTGCAGGAACACCCTCCCCCCCACCCCCCTGCCCCCTCCCGCTCCCCCATACTCTCCCCCACCCCTCCCACCCCACCTCCCCCCCTCCCCCCACCCATCCCCATGGCTGAATCTTAGCCCATAGCCCGCATGTAGAGGATACTCCCGTTCCCATACTGCGCGCTACCCTTCCAGGGGTGGAGCTCGAAAGGCAGCACCCGAGAACCCCCTCCGAGAGCTGAAGAGAAAAGAAAAGAAAAAAAAAAAAAAAAAAAAAAAAAAAAAAAAAAAAAAACCCCCCCCTCGGAGGTGATCTAAGAGGGCAAGATGCCGGCCGCTCATCGGCCCAGGGAATCCCCCCGCCCCCCCGCATCATATCATTTATGTAATGCTCCCCATATCCGGCAGCTGGGAACTCGCTTTACTGTAGCCCCATCTAACCACTCAGGAGTGGTGGGAAAGAGGGAAAAAAAAGGAAAAAAAAAAAAAAAAAAAAAAAAAAAAAAAAAAAAAAAGAAGAACATACCCCTCTCCCCCCCCTCCCCCCCCAGTGACCAGGGTTTGCCTCCCACTCAAGCGGGATATGATTTAGAGTTCCCTGCCGATCCCTTCTCTATGCATCCGGCATAGGAATCCCCAGTCCAGCACAAAAGTCTCTCATCTCTTCTGGGAATCTCATCCTGTGAGATCTCCCCTCTTTGACGACTATCAGTGACGCTGGGAACCCCCAACTGTACTTCAGGTTGGCCCCCCGAAGCTGGTCCAGCAGTGGCCTCGACCGTCTTCTCCTCGCCAGTGTACCCGCTGATATATCTGCGAAAATCTGTAGGTTTTTATTTTCAAAACAGACTGGGGGTGCCCCTCTGAGATTCCTCCATATTTTTTCTTTGTCCGTGTATGAATGGAACTTCACGATTACATCTCTGGGAATATCTTGGTTTAAATTAGGGGGTTTCCTCACCCTGTGGACCCGATCTATTCTCAGTTCCTCCTCCTCTCTTCTACCTAGGATAGGATTGAAAATTTTTCTCATTATATGCCCCAGGTCCTCATTTAGATGTTCCGGAATGGATCTGATGCGTAAGTTCTGTCGCCTATTCTGGTTCTCCTGTTCTTCTATTTTGAGTTCCATCATGCGATTTTCAATATGCATCTTGCTTACTTGCTCTTTAAGATCCGATATCTCTTTGGCATGTTTTACTGTCGCTTCCTCCACCTCTTCAACTCTGTGCAGTAGCTGGGCCATATCTGTGCGCACAAGCATGATTTCAGCTTTTATTACATTTTCAAGTTTTGCGAACATTTCCAACATTTCCAATCTATTCAGGCCGGGTTCCATAGCTCTTTGCTCTTCCGGGTTGCAGCTCGTTCCAGCCCCTTCTAGGACTGATTCCTCGTTGTTCCTGTCCCCTTGTCCCCCCTTCTGTTTCTGCTGATCTTTTTTTTTTTCTTTTGTTCCAGATTGTTTCATTTCCAGATCAGGGCTTTTTAAATTAGCTTCTTTAAGGTACCTTTGAATGGAGCTGGAGTTTAGGCTCTCCCTTGGATTTTTAGTCTCTGTGGTTCTTTGAGGCCGCCCTCTCATAGTTCCACTTCTACCCGCAAAACATGCACACTGGACTTTGCAGTTAATTGCGCTTCGCCTCCACCGCTGATTATATTACATGCCCCCACACTCTGAGGCGTCGCATCTGTATGGGTAATACAAAACCAACCGTGCGTGTAACCTCCTCACCCTCCTCGGCACTTGATGCCTTTGTTAAGCTCCCCTATTTAAGTAACAGCTTTGAAATTTTAGGCTCTTGTGGATTGATATTTTGTGCATATACAGCCCAGCCACTGGGGTCCCGCTTATTTATCTTGCTAATCTTTCGCAATCCACACGTCAGTGGAAGCGGCACAACCTATAGGGGGAAATAATTTCTTTCCCTACTTTCCTTTACTTTTCTTTCCTTTCTCCCTTCTTTTTTCTTTCTTCCCTCCTTCCTTTTTCCTTGAGGCTATCCACCCGAGCACACTGTCAGTCCTTATACAGCTTTACATTTAGAGAAGGAAATTTTCATACCTTTGCTTCTGCTGGCTTTCCGTCCTGCATAGCTGCACTTTGCATTACTGGAGCGAAGAGAGGGGGGTAGAGGACAGGCTAGTGAATCCGGTGGGGTAAGCAGCAGACCAGGGCTGTTCAGCGATCTAAAGGCTGCTAAGTGGAGCCTTTTCTCCGCTCTGGGCTCCAGCTCCTCACTCCCCGCCGCTGCCGTTACTGCGGCTTCGCTCTTCTAAGTTTGTCAGCTTGTAAAACTCCAGGCTACAAAAATGATGCCGATCTGGCTCTGGACCGGCTAGGGCCGGTGACGTGCTTGTCCCCAGCTGCCAGCTGTAACTACTTATGGCTGCGGGGTGCGGGGGGGAGGATGCCGTCTCGCCGAGGATGTTGAGTCTCGGCTATGCATCCGACGCTCTGCGGCCTCTCACACCGCTCCCTTCGTTCTCACTCCGATGGCGGCCCGCATCACTCCCTCACCTCAGCGCTGCCCTTCGGCCCCTCCCCCTGCACGGACGTCCCACGTTACGTCCGCATCTCAAGACTCCTTCTGGAAAAAAAATGAACTTAAATGATTTTAGCAAATGGCTGCAATATAACAGAGTGAAAAATTTAAGGGGGTCTGAATACTTTCCATCCCCACTGTATATATATATATATATATATATATATATATATATATACACAAACACACACATACATACACGAGACTATCTGTATTTACGGTATATATATATATATATATATATATATATATATATATATATATATATACCGTATTTATCGGCGTATAACACGCACCGGCGTATAACACGCACCCCAATTTAGGAGGGAATTTTAAGGAAAAAAAAAACTTTTAGGAGGGAAGTTGAAGGGAAAAAAAACTTACATTTAAACGCCCATCATTGCAGCCTTGTCAGTGCAGCCTTGTCAGTGCAGCCTTGTCAGTGCAGCCATGTCAGTGCAGCCTTGTCAGTGCAGCCTTGTCAGTGCAGACTTCCCCAGTGCAGCCTTGTCAATGCAGCCTTCCCCAGTGCAGACTTCCCCAGTGCAGACTTCCCCAGTGCAGCCTTGTCAGTGCAGACTTCCTTAGTGCAGACTTCCCCAGTGCAGCTTTACCCAGTGCAGCCTTCCCCAGTGCAGTCTTCCCCAGTGCAGCTTTACCCAGTGCAGCCTTCCCCAGTGCAGTCTTCCCCAGTGCAGCTTTCCCCAGTGCAGCCTTCCCCAGTGCAGCCTTCCCCCAGTGATCCCAGCCATTCTGGGCTTCAAAATCGCCGATCGCGATTTGAAAATGGCGCCGCCGGCGCCGAAATACACAGTGCCGGTCCTCGGCTCTTTCCGGCGGCTGTCGTTCATTTTCGGCTCCACTCGTAGTCCCGAGCGGAGCTATCCGAACCTAGGTTCGGATAGCTCCGCTCGGGACTACGAGTGGAGCCGAAAATGAACGACAGCCGCCGGAAAGAGCCGAGGACCGGCTCTGTGTATTTCGGCGCCGGCGGCGCCTTTTTTTAAATCGCGATCGGCGATTTTGAAAATATGACAGGTCGGGATCGCAGGGGATCGGCGTATAACACGCACCTGCGACTTTCCCCTGATTTTAAGGGGAAAAAAGTGCGTGTTATACGCCGATAAATACGGTATATATACACTGCAGCTAACTGAATCACCTGCCTGCCAGAAATATATTAGAAACAGTACACCAGGAATGCCTGCGGTGAGATATAGCTAAACTGTATGCAGTGGATATATATACAGTATCTCACAAAAGTGAGTACACCTCTCACATTTTTGTAAATATTTTATTATATCTTTTCATGTGACAACACTGAAGAAATGACACTTTGCTACAATGTAAAGTAGTGAGTGTAAAGCTTGTATAACAGTGTAAATTTGCTGTCCTCTCAAAATAACTCAACACACAGCCATTACTGTCTAAACCACTGGCAACAAAAGTGAGTACAGACCTAAGTGAAAATGTCCAAATTAGGCCCAATTAGCCATTTTCCCTCCCCGGTTTAATGTGACTCGTTAGTGTTACAAGGTCTCAGGTGTGAATAGGGGAGCAGGTGTGTTAAATTTGGTGTCATAGCTCTCACTCATACTGGAAGTTCAACATGGCACTTCATGGCAAAGAAATCTTTGAGGATCTGAAAAAAAGAATTGTTGCTCTACATAAAGATGGCCTAGGCTATAGGAAGATTTCCAAGACCCTGAAATTGAGCTGCAGCATGGTGGCCAAGACCATAAAGTGGTTTAACAGGACAGCTTCCACTCAGAACAAGCCTCACCATGGTAGACCAAGGAAGTTGAATGCACATGCTCAGCATTATATCCAGAGGTTGTCTTTGGGAAATAGACGTACGAGTGCTGCCAGGATTGCAGAAGATGTTGAAGGGGTGGGGGGTCAGCCTGTCAGTGCTTAGACCATACGACACACACTGCATCAAATTGGTCTGCATGGCCCAGAAGGAATCCTCTTCTAAAGATGATGCATAAGAAAGCCCGCAAACAGTTTTCTGAAGACGAGCAGACTAAGCACATGGATTACTAGAACCATGTCCTGTGGTCTGATGAGACCAAGATAAACGTATCTGGTTCAGATGGTGTCAAGCGTGTATGGCGGCAACTAGGTGAGGAGTACAAAGACAAGTGTGTCTTGCCTACAGTCGAGCATGTTGGTGGGAGTGTCATGGTCTGGGGCTGCATGAGTGCTACCAGCACTGGAGAGCAGTTCCCCAGGGAACAATGAATGCCAATATGTACTATGACATACTGAAGCAGAGCATGATCCCCTCCCTTCAGGGACTGGGGTATTCCAACATGATAATGACCCCAAACATACCTCTAAGATGACCACTGCCTTGGTAAAGCAGCTGAGAGTAAAGGTGACAGACTGGCCAAACATGTCTCCAGACCTAAACCCTATTGAGTATCTGTGGTGCATCCTCAAACGGTAGGTGGAGGATAGCAAGGTCTCTAACATCCACCAGTTCCGTGATGTCGTCGTGGAAGAGTGGAAGAGGACTCCAGTGGCAACCTGTGAAGCTCTGGTGAACTCCATGCCCAAGAGGGTTAAGGCAGTGCTGGAACATAATGGTGGCCACACAAAATATTGACACTTTGGGCCCAATTTGGACATTAATGGCTGTTTGATGAGTTATTTTGAGGGGACAGCAAATTTCAACTGTTATACAAGCTGTACACTCACTACTTTACATTGTAGCAAAGTGTCATTTCTTCAGTGTTGTCACATGAAAAAATATAATAAAATATTTACAAAAATGTGAGGGGTGTACTCACTTTTGGGAGATACTGTATATACGAGACTATCTGTATATTTATATATTAAATACACTGCAGCTAACTGAATAATCTGCCTGCCTGCTCAATCTAAATTACACTTTCTCTCCATCATTGGCCAATTATGGCTCTCTTAGCTGAGGGCACTGCGATTGGCCAAAGCATGCAGGCCATGGTGCATGCTCTGGCCAATCATCATACAGCAATGCACTGCACTCCTGCAGTGCATTATGGGCCATTACGCACCGCTCGAATTTGGTGCGAGCGGCCCATAATGTTCGGTTTTCGACGAACGGGCGAACAGCCAATGTTCGAGTCGAACTCATGTTCGACCCGAACAGAAAGCTCATCCCTAGTCAGAATGAACTAACAGAACGCAGTGAAAATCAGAAAAGCCTAAGAAGAGCGATCTGAAAATCAGAAACCAAATACGTACTATAAAATACGCACTGAAAAACAAATGTGAACTGACTACACGCACTGAAAACCAGATACGAACCCACAAGCACAAACTGAAGAGCAGTAACGATCGGAAAAGCACGAGGCTAAAAAAGTGCGAATCGTCTCTCACCAAACTTCTACTAACACGAGATTAGCAGGGATGAACCACAGACGACTCTGCAACGGGTTTGCAACCTTCCTCCACCACCAGAGAGATCTCTTTACTTGGTGTGGAACATGCACTAGGGTGTCTAGATGTTTCTGACTGTGATCCCACACCTTTAGAACGAAGGACTGCAAGGGACGAAAGTGCAGACCTGCCCACTGCACGGCTGGGAGGGTAGAGGTTAGCAGACCTAGTGCTGACATTAGAAATCTTATAGAGACCTGTTTGTTGCACTGGAGAGAGGCTACTGCTCTGTCCAGCTTTAGTACCTTCTCTGTCGGAAGAAACACTCTCAATAGTGTTGAGTCCAGCAGAAAACCTAGGTACATGATGCGTTGTGAGGGAATCAGGCTGGACTTCTCCAAGTTCAGCAGCCACCCTATTCCTGTGAGGACCCTCTTTGTTAGCTCGAGATCTTTGGCTAACTGTACTGGAGACGCTGCAAATAGGAGCAGGTCGTCCAGGTAGGCTATTAATGATATTCCCTGGAGTCGAAGAAAAGCCATAGCTTCTGCCAAGACCTTGGTAAAAATGCGGGGCGAGAAGGATAGCCCGAATGGCAGCGCTTGAAACTGTAGGTGTACCGTTGTTCCCCCTAAGTCTACAGCTAGACAAAGATACTTCTGCGAGGCCTCTGCTATAGGTATGTGTAGGTACGTGTCCCTTAGGTCCAGCGATACCATAAAGCAGTTGTGGGGTAGTAGGGCTCTGACTGTGAAAATTGTCTCCATACGGAATCTTTTGTATGTCACTGACCTGTTCAGGGGTTTCAGAATTAATCTGAATTTCCCTGTGGGTTTTTTCACTACGAAGAATCTCTCTCCTTCTTCTGCCTTTGGTACACTGTGAATCACATTCTGATCTTTCAGATCTCTCAGTGCTCCCAACAGAGCCTCGGCCTTTGTCGTGCACCTGGGTAGATGCGTGACAAGGAATCTCCTCAGGGGATGTCTTGTGAACTCCAGGAGGTACCCCCTTCTTATAACCCCTAGGATAAACTGGTTGGGGGATATTGTCTCCCACTGTGGAAGGAAGGCCCCCAGTCTTCCCCCCACTGTGGTTGGGAAGTCATTGGCTTTTACGGGGCTGCTCAGGAGGGTGAAAAATCGCCCCTCCTTTGCCCTTGCCTTTTTGACCCCAAGATCTCTTTTGTCCTTCCGGCTTTGGAGTTTCTTTACATCTTTGCGGATCGCATGGCCAAGTTTTTAGCCAGAGGGCTCTCCTGGCAGAATTGGCTAGAGCCGCTGGATCTGGCCGACATGCGGACTGACTCTGCCGAGGCATCTGCTATGAAAGCGATACCTCGCAGGGTCGTAGGAAAAGAAGCTAGAATGGTTTCTTTAGCCGTTCCCGCTTCAATATGCTCTTGGATCTGAGAGTCAGTGCTCCAAATTGCGAGCCACAACTGTGACAGCCTATTGTTGAGTCCCAAGTTTTTTTTAAGGAGAGAGTCTATTCTTTTAGCCATGACATCTGCCAAAGCCCCCATGTCCTCAAACGCCAGATCCGTGTGTCTGGAGACCTAGGAGAAGGCGGCCTCTAACTTGGGACTTTTATTCCAGTTGTATTCTGGATCCTCTGAGAATGGGAATCCTCTCTTTAGGGATCTAGAAAAAAAGGGCTTCCTTTTGGGATCCTGACACTCCTTTTTTATCATTTCCACCAGTACCTCATGTACTGGGAAAACCTTCTTCTTTTGCTCCCCCTAGCCCTTGTACATTTGGTCATGGAGGATCAGGGTTTTTTATCTTTCTGAATACCAAGGGTTGTATATATATAGCCCCTAAGAAGTTCTCTACCTCATCCAGGGATAATTTATACCTGGAGGACTTCCTGGACTCCCTGTCCTGGTCCTCACCCTCTGAACCTTCCTGGGAATCGAAGGAGGAACTGTCTGGCTTTCTCTGTTCACTTCCGGAAGGACCTGGAGCTTCCTCTGCCCTAACTGAAGTTGCAGGTTGCGCAGGAGCAGAGTCCTGAGCCTGAGGCGGGGTTGTATCCTGGGGAGCTGGATTAATGGGAAGCTGAAACCTCTCAAATAAGGTTTTAAATGAAGAAAAGGTGGACGAGAGCTCCTTTACTGAGGCTGCTAGTCCGGACTCCTGTTCAGAGTCCCTCTCTTTAACAAGGGAGTCTATGTAGTCCCTACACAAGACCTTTGTCCATGACTCCCCTAATGTGTCCCTACACGAGGCACACTTCTTTTTAGAGCTATGTGTTGATTTAGATGTAGCTTTCTGAAATACATGAAAAAAATGAAAAAAATCCTGTCACTTTAAGTTCTAGGATACAACCCCTGGGAGTGCACTAGACCCTCCTTAACAAGTGGGGATCTGAGCCTCCCCCCCTGACCACCCAGAGGGTCTGCCCCCTGATAGACAGGAACTATACATGGAGGGGCAATCCTAGATAGAGAGTACCCTTCCCCAGGGTTCTCTTACCTTAGGAAGGCTGGAGGTAGTGTCCGTTGGCTGAGCATTTGCTTCTGACATGACTGCAGGTGGTTGCTTCTACCGAGTCTCACGCTGCCTGTGCGCGTTCCAGACTGATCTCCAGCTTGTGCCCGGCTCCCTATCAGCTCCACGACCCGGAACCAGAAGCCGCAGGTCAAAAGGCAAGCACTCGCCCTTCCGCCGGAAATGACGTCACTCGTCGTCCGGCCCGCCTACTTCCAAAAAATGTGGCCTGTACAGTGTACAGGGAAAGCTGAACGCCTGCTTGCTGCGGCCCTGTGGACGCAAAAAGGGTCCCCCGCAACCTGTATCCGCGCTCAACTAGGATGGGGTGGCAACTGGATGGTGGTTAAGTACCACCCTTGCTCCTAGGAAGCCCCTGCTCCCTTTTACAGGATCAAACAAAAAACAATTGGCCATGGTCTCCCTGACTGACTGGCCTGGCTCCATGCGCAGTGTCTCCCCGCCGGAGGAAACACTAATACTGAGGTCCGGCCAGAGGAAGTAAGAATTTATGGGCTGGCGCAGTGTTTCCTAAGGAAGAGGAGGAGGCTATCTGTCATAGTGGCTGTCCTGAAAGACGAAAGGGGAAAAAAGGAGTGTGGAATCTGTATTTTTACAGTTATAAATAATATATCTATGACATGGCATTTAAACTATATAACATGAAGACCTTAAAGAGGGGTTCCACCCAAATTTTGAACAATATCTGTATGTATTCTCTTCCTTGCCTAGATGCTAACATGCCGTTTAAAAAAATTTAAATCGCCGTAATTACCTTTTATTTTTCTATTCTTCTTTGCACTTCCTGGTTCTCCTCCCGTGGGAGTAGGCGTGTTTTTAGCCTCTCCCAGACTCCTGGGAGCTAGTCTCAGGCTTCCCAGGATGCCACTGAGCATGTGCGGGAACGAGCGGTGAATGCTGGGAGCACAGCATTCACCACATCCAGGAAATAAATGCTTGTGGGCTTCAAATGCCCACAATGAAGATGGAAACCGCCTGCAGTGAATAATATAAGTTATTCTTTCCGACGAAATCTGACACAGGCGGACATATTACACACAATATGTGAGTATGTAATGCTGAGAAGAAAAGTTTGTGAATGAATAAAAAAACCAAAAAACGATAGATAGGTGGACCCCCGCTTTAATGAAAGATTGGTCTCTTCTGCCATAAGTGCATCCTCCTGTCAGTTGTCATGTACATTGTAGTCCTGCATGCGCAGCTCAGCGAACATTAACGGCCCGATCTATGCCGCGGCGATGTGACTCCTGTGCGCATGCGCAGGAGTGACGTCACCGTGGTCCGGCCTATCAAATGGCCGAAGACACGGAACCTGGAAGGAAAACCAGACGAAGATGGAAGCACCGTGGTCCAGCCGTATCTATCCCACCGCAGCACTGGAGGGCACCATTTGACAGGTATGTCTGCCATAATGTACTAATATGCTGTGCATACAAGCACATTATGGTATAACCCACCTGGAGCCCCTAAAAAGATAATTATATAATTGAGTTAACTACCGCTTTACAGTAAATAAAATAAATATATGTGTATGCGCTAAAAGCTGTAAATACGTGATGAAAAAAAATATTTTATATATAAATATAAAATATATTATTCTTTTAATATTTTTATTTTCAACATCTTTCTTCTGCATACTCTTGTGCAAATCATCCATGAGCTTATTATATTCAGGTGTGTTGTTGAAAGGGATAAGCTTGTCCCTAATCTCTTTAATCTGATTCTCCACTAGTGATAATTTGCGTTGCTTCCTTTTAAGGAGAAATTCCATGATTTCTCTTCCTTTGCCTATAAAGAAGGCATACCATTCCTCTATATCCTCTTCTCCCAACAAACCATCATTTATGGGAACATCCCATCTAAGCTTTCTGGGAATTAAACCATCTTTTAAATACTTTTCCATGGTGGATCAGTCCTACCATATATTACTTTTCTTTTCCATGCAGTGTCCCAATTTTCTAAATAAGTGAGAGATATCATTCTCCTTGTTATTGCTAACCGAGAACAGATCCTCCAGATCTATCTCCCTATTTTCAAAAAAGGCAAAAGGATCCATAGGCTACTAACAAGTATATGAAAATAATTTACCAATAATAGTGCAAAGATCTTGTGAGCCACATATGGATTAATGCCTCGAATGTGAATATTTGACCTTATTCAGCTGCACACACTAACCACGTTTCATACCGTGCATGTGACAAAATAAAATAAATATATGTGTATGCGCTAAAAGCTGTAAATACGTGATGAAAAAATATAATAAATATATACAATATTGATAAATAATAAACAGTGTCAGTTGCCTGTGAGAAAAGTGACTAAAATCCACAACTAAATATACAAACAAATAGCAGCATGCGACATGCAAAAAAAATAATTAGATAAATATTTTTTTTTTTTAATTTTTTGGTGCTACTTAATAAATAAAGTGTCCAATATTTCAATCCAAATCAATTCATAAGAGTATAAAAATCAAAGTGCACAATGGTGTCCAGAAAAATAGCAGGCATTCCTCATGCTCTTTCTAAAGATGTGCAAATTATTCCTCATGCTCTTCTTAAAAGATGTGCAAATTATGGCATGCTCCAGTGCTCTCCAGTGACCCCCAATGGTTAATGCGCTCACCTTAGAGCGTGCGACACAGTGGTTAAACAGTGTCAAAACACGCATTAGAGCCAGTCCAGGGCTCATACAGGGTCTGCTGGTGATGATCTGTACCTCGCTCAAATGGTGACATATATGAAAAAAAGGAGACTACATAGCATAATACCGCCAGGGTTTTATTTAAAAAGCCATAAAAACAATCCTCCAGGAGGGTACTCACAATGTTTAGGTGCGTGAGTGCACCATCCTATCCAGAGTGTGTAACGATTTTACATGATTTAAGTAATTTATATATATTTTTATATAATTTTTTGTAATATATTTCATGCCATTAGATTAATTTATTCACAGTTTTTGGATGTTCTACATATTGATCGCTAGTGCAATTATCCATTTATGGTGTGCGATGTAGTGTCTACTCTGATGTGTGGCTTTGTCCTGAATTAGTAGTAACACTTATGCCCCGTACACACAGTCGGATTTTCCGATGGAAAATGTCCGATCGGAGCGTGTTGTCGGAAATTCCGACCGTGTGTGGGCTCCATCGGACATTTTCCATCGGATTTTCCGACACACAAAGTTGGACAGCAGGAGATAAAATTTTCCGACAACAAAATCCGTTGTCGGAAATTCCGATCGTGTGTACACAAATCCGACAGACAAAGTGCCACGCATGCTCAGAATAAATAAAGAGATGAAAGCTATTGGCCACTGCCCCGTTTATAGTCCCGATGTACGTGTTTTACGTCACCGCGTTTAGAACGATCGGATTTTCCGACAACTTTGTGTGACCGTGTGTATGCAAGACAGGTTTGAGCCAACATCCGACGGAAAAAATCCATGGATTTTGTTGTCGAAATGTCCGAACAAAGTCCGACCGTGTGTACGGGGCATTAGATTCATCTATATACTATAGGGTTAACACCGCTTACTATTCTTTACCAACCATTTCCTGCTCTTTCCAAAACATTAGGACCGGCACACAGCGTCGTTCGCTGTTGTTTTTACATGGCCGGAGCCTAACACTAGGTTATCAGCGGTCTCAGGCAAAATGGCCGCCGTGACAGTATATATAACACATAGAACGCCCGTCCTATTAGATCCCCCAGATGAAGGCAAGTGTTCCCTGTGCCGAAGACGCGTAGGGGAGGGGCAGGACGGAGCTTTCCAAACACAGACAGGCAGAGGATTACACACCGCACCGCACGCCATAGGATCCACCTGTATTCCATCGTTACACACTCTGGATAGGATGGTGCACTCACGCACCTAAACATTGTGAGTACCCTCCTGGAGGGATTGTTTTTATGGCTTTTTAAATAAAATCCTGGCGGTATTATGCTATGTAGTCTCCTTTCTTTCATATATGTCACCATTTGAGCGAGGTACAGATCATCACCAGCAGACCCTGTATGAGCCCTGGAGTGGCTCTAATGCGTGTTTTGACACTGTTTAACCACTGTGTTGCACGCTCTAAGGTGAGCGCATTAACCATTGGGGGTCACTGGAGAGCACTGGAGCATGCCATAATTTGCACATCTTTTAAGAAGAGCATGAGGAATAATTAGCACATCTTTAGAAAGAGCATGAGGAATGCCTGCTATTTTTCTGGACACTATTGTGCACTTTGATTTTTATACTCTTATGAATTGATTTGGATTGAAATATTGGACACTTTATTTATTAAGTAGCACCAAAAAAATGTAAAAAAAAAATATTTATCTAATTATTTTTTTTGCATGTCGCATGCTGTTATTTGTTTATATATTTAGTTGTGGATTTTAGTCACTTTTCTCACAGGCGACTGACACTGTTTATTATTTATCAATATTGTATATATTTATTATATTTTTTCATCACGTATTTACAGCTTTTAGCGCATACACATATATTTATTTTATTTTGTCACATGCACGGTATGAAACGTGGTTAGTGTGTGCAGCTGAATAAGGTTTAATATTCACATTTGAGGCATTAATCCATCTGTGGCTCACAAGATCTTTGCACTATTATTGCTTTACAGTAAATGATTCCTATTAATGTTCTTCACTAGGGATGGGCCGAACACCCACCAGAACACCTCGAACAGGCAAAAAGTTCAAGTGCAAACTCTATTAAAGTCTATGGGACAGGAACATGAAAAACCAAAAGTCCTAATTTTAACCACTTCCCGCCCGCCGTATGCAGAATGATGGCCGGGAAGTGATTCTGTTATCCTGACTGGGCGTCATATGACGCCCAGCAGGATAACATGCTGGCGCGCGCCTGTGCGGCAAGCGTGAGTGCGGCGTGTCAGTCTGACACGCCGCATCTCCGATCGTGATAAGGATCAGCTGTGACCAATCACAGCTCATCATCGCGTGAACCAGGAAGTGCCGGTTAACGGCATTTCTCGGTTCACACTGACAGGGAGAGCCGATCGGCAGCTCTCCCTGTCAGAGGGGGGGGGGTCTGTTCTGATAATCAGCACATTGATTATCAGCACAGCCCCCTCAGTTGTGCAAATCAGCTTTAAATCAGTGGCCAGCAATGTCCCAACAATAAAGTGTGCCAGTGCCCACCACAGTGCCAATCAGAGCCCACCACAGTGCCAATCAGTGCCCACCACAGTGCCAATCAGTGCCCAGCAGTAACACCTATCAGTAATTTCTCAATACCTCATCATCACTGCTGCACATCAGTAACACCTATCATTGCCAATCACAGCCGACTGTCAGTGCCGCCTGTCAGTGTTCATTAGTACCGCCAATCAGTGCCCATCAGTGCTGCATATCAGTGCCGCCTACTGGTGCCCATCAGTGCTGCATATCAGTGCCGCCTATCAGTGGCACATATCAGTGCCTCCTCATGAGTGCCCATCAGTGCCACTTTATCAGTGCCAATTCATCAGTGCTGCCTCATCAGTGCCCATCAGTGCCCGTCAGTGAAGGGGAAAGCAAAATTTGTTTAGCAAAAAATAAAAACCCCAGAGGTGATCAAATACCACCAAAAGAAAGCTCTATTTGTGGGAAGAAAATGATAAAAAATTTAGTTTGGGTACAGTGTTGCATGACCACGCAGTTGTCATTCAAAGTGTGACAGCGCTGAATGGCTGAAAGTGCCTGGTATTGAAGTGGTCAAAGGCTTATATGCAAGTTATTGCCAAAAAAGTGTATGGGGACCTGGGTACTGCCCTGGGGGACATGTATCAATGCAAAAAAAAGTTTTTAAAATGATAATTTTTAAAGGAGCAGTGATTTTATTAAAGCTTAATGTTAAACAATAAAAATGAAATATTCCTTTAAAAATTGTGCCGGGGGGGTCCCCCCTTAGTCTGCCTGTAAAGTGGCGCATCTGTACAATGTATAGAACATGCCGCAGCAATAATTACATTTCTAAAGGAAAAAATGTAGTCTATACTTGCTCACGGCTGTAATGCAATGCCTGCTCCCGGCAATACAGATTTTTTTTTTTTTAAATGGCGTGGAGTCCCCCCTCCCCAGTCCATACCAGGCCCACGCCAAAAAAAATAAAAAAACGGCATAGCCCCCCCCCCCCAAAATCCATACCAGACCCTTATCTCTGCATGCAGCCTGGCAGGTCAGGAAAAGTGGGGGGGGTGAGCGAGCGGCCCCCTGCCTCCTGAACCATACTAGGCCACATGCCTTCAACATAGGGGGGCTCTGCGCCCCCCCACTCCACCAAAAAAGTGTCAAAAAGTAAAAACCACAAGAGACAGTTTTTGACAAATCCTTTATTATAAAACAAAAAATAAAATAAAGTCCCGTGATGTAAATCCATCGTCAATCACACCGCCCCAATGAACCCAAAAAATAGCCAAAATGGAAAAGGCTCCGCCTCAATGGGAGGCCTCCCGGTGATGTAATCGGATGACCCCACCCCTTCTGATGTCATGGGTAGCCCCATCCTTGCCTATATAAGAGCAGTCAAAGTGAAGAGAGAGTAGTCGGCTGGGAGGCCTCCCATGGAGGCGGAGCATTTTCCATTTTTGCTATTTTTCGGATCCTACGGGTGGCGTGATTAATGGTAGCTTTACATCATGGGACACTTTTTAAAATTTTTTAACCACTTCTGGACTGCCCATCGCATATATACTGCGGCAGGGTGGCCTGGCTGCGCAAAATCACATACCTGTACGTGATTTTGTGCACATGTTGCAGGGGGCGCGCATGCGGCCGAAGCGCCATTTCCACTGTGATTGGACACAGCGGGAGCCAATCAGTGAGTCCGCTGATCATTCTGTGGAGAGATGGAGCAGCAGTGTGCCTACGTAAACAAGGCAAACTGTTGATCTGTCAGGAAGCAAAGGAGAGCTCTTGTGTCTCAGCTAACCTGAAACACGATCCATTATTTCCTCCAATGTATCCATCCCCCAAACAGTTAGAAAGCACCTCCCAGGCACACACTTAACCTCTTCCCTGCCAGTGTAATTTATACAGTGATTAGTGCATTTTTTAGCACTGATCACAGTACTGGTGTCACTGGTCCCAAAAAATGTCACTTAGTGTCCAATTTGTCGCTAATCGCCGCCATTACTAGTAAAAACAAAAAAAAAAAGTCCCTAAATATATCCCATAGTTTTTGGACGCTATAACTTTTGCACAAATCAATCAATATACGCATATTGGGATTTTCTTTATTATTTATTATTATTATTATACAAGTTTTATATAGAGCCAACAGTTTGCGCAGTGCTTAACAAATTAAAGTTAGTTACATTACAATTTGGTACAAGAGAAATCAGAGAGCTCTGCTCATTAGAGCTTACAGTCTAAAAAGGCACCCTGCCTTTGGCCAATCATGGCTTTCACTGTACACTGCGCAGTGATTGGCCAAAGCATACAGGTCAGGTGCATGCTTTGGCCAATCAGCAGACATCAATGCCCTGCGAACTTGCAGTGCATTATGGGGCGTTCGTTGGCATGCGAAAACCCCGTGAGTGCCCCATATGTTTCTACGAACAAACGAACACCCGATGTTCGAGTCAAACTTACGTTCGACTCGAACATCGGGCCCATCTCTATTCTCCACCATCACAGCAAAAATTTTCCCTATAGTCTGGTCAGTAAATTTGTTTTTTCTTTTCCTCCTCTCAGTAAAATGGTGAGACAAACATCTAGAGTTTGGAAACATTTCCACACAGCAATTACTGCTGAGAGCAAAGCTACAATTGCAAAAATCCCAGAGTTGTGCGAGCTCCACTCTCTGCTGGTTCTTTTATAGACATGGAGCGTGACCATACGGTGACGTCATCCGTAGACCCCGTCCCCTTGTTATGTCACCGCCCCATCATGGTGATGTCACAAGGGGGTGGGGTCTCCGGATGATGTCACCGGATGGCCACGCCCCATGTCTATAAAAGAACTGGCAGAGAGCAGAGCTTGCACAACTGCAGGAGCTAGCGTCAGTAGAAGATTGGAGGAAGAATCGGCAGAGGAAGAAGACAGCGGAGAGAGAAGAACCCCTTAAAATCCATACCAGACAGAAGGGTCTGTTATGATCCTGGGGGGGACCCCATGCAGTTTTTTTTTTAACTTTGGCGTGGGGTTTCCCCTTAAGATTCATACCAGACTCAAAGAGCCTGGTATTGGGATCAAAGTCAGATCCCGTTCATTGAAGTCGGATGGAAGTCGGACATGAAGTAGCAGGCAAAGTCGGATCCACCGTCATACAACTGTCCTGTCGTACCAGTGTGAACCCAGCCTTAGTGCAAGCGTGCGAGGGTAAGAATTGATGCTGGTTTGAAGCCAAATATTGATTTGATTTAGACGTTTCTTCTGTTCACTCACTTTGCATCTGGTAAACTGATAAAAAATAAACAATCAAATATACATTTTTGAAAGCATTCTTACTTTGCAGCATTTCTTCACACTTGCCTAAAACTTTTCCACAGTACTGTACATTCAAGAAAAAAAGTACCAGACTGTGAAATACATTGCAATAAACTTTGGTCTTAGTTAATGCAGTTGTGAATATTGTGTTTAGCACTGATCACAGTTCTTCTGTTAGATGTAGTTAGCTTCATAACACAATTTTCTTTATATATAGATCTAATAACTATAGACCTTGCTAAAATATTTGCCTTTCCATCCTTTTTCATAGTATTGCTTTCTTTAAGGCCTGGTTCACACTAGTGCAATTTCAGATGCGATTTGAGTCGCACAGAATAACGGACAATGGAAATCACATTGTTTTCAATGGTACCGGTTTACATTAATGCAGTGCAGAACAGCATAGCACGATTTCGGAAAAAGGTCCTGTGCTACTTTGATGCAATTCCAGCATGATTCTGGCCCCATACATATATACGATAGAATATACAAACCACATCCAACTAGCATCCAAGTTGCATCACATATTCACACTGAAAGTCAGATCATAATCAGACCATACCCCCAACTGTCCTGATTTCTACAGGACTGGCCAAGGATTTTAATCAAAGTTTGAAGTCCTTTGGACCCAGCCCATGTTCAAGCACAAGTACAGGAGAGTGGAAAAAACGTATTCCCACTTTCTGTGTCAGATCATACGACGATAATGTCTCATGACTAAGATAGACTATCTAAGGCAGTAGTTCTCAACCTCAATCCTCAAGTACCTCCAAGAGGCCATGTTTTGGGAATTTCTCTTAGATAAAATAGCTGTCCAAAATACCAAGCCATTGATTCCGATTAAAAGGACCTGGGCAAGATAAAGGAAAACCTGCACACATGGCCTGAGGACTGAGGTTGAGAACCACTGATCTAAGGCACCACACTAGTCTGAAATCTGAAGTGGTTTTAGTAAGTGGAGGGGACTGATCTGAGGTCTGAAGAGGGGCTTATTGGGGGGTCTGAAGAGTAGCTGATCGAAGGTCAAAATGTATATTAATTAGGCTAATCTGAAGAAGGGTTGACCAGAGGTCTGAAAAGTAGATTAACCGATTGCCGACCACGCGCCGAATGGGTCCCCTGTGAAAATCACTGTAGCTGTACGGCAGGCGTAGCTGTACGGCGCCCGCCCGCCACGTCACTTAGGAGCCCATGCGTGTGCACCCGCGATCGCTCCTGACAGAGCCAGAATGGGGATTTATGTGTGTAAACACACAAATCTCTGTTCTGTCAGGGGTGAGGAGACCGATCTGTTGTTCCTAATGCTTAGGAACAACGATCGGTCTCCTCCTTCAGTCAGTTCTATCCTATTAGAACACACACTGAGGAAACACATTTAACCCCTTGATCGCCCCTAGTGTTAACCCCTTCCCTGCCAGTGACATTTATACAGTAATCAGTGGCTATTTTTAGCTCTGATCGCTGTATAAATGTCAATGGTCCCAAAAAAAGAGTCAAAAGTGTCCAATCTGTCCGCCGCAGTGTTGCAGTCCTAATAAAAATCGCTGATCGCCGCCATTACTAGTAAAAAAATAAATAAATGCCATTAATCTATCCCCTATTTGGTAGACACTATAACTTTTGCGCAAACCAAAACCAATTAATATTTGTTTATTGCAATTTTTTTACCAAAAATATGTAGAAGAATACAAAATTGTCGCTCTTCTTTTGTTTATAGCGCAAAAAATAAAAACTGCAGAGGTGATCAAATACCACCAAAAGAAAGTTCTATTTGGGGGGAAAAAGGACATAAATTTTGTTTGGGTACACCGTCGTATGACCGCGCAATTGTCAGTTAAAGCGACACAGTGCCGTATAGCAAAAAATGGCCTGGTCAGGAAGGGGGTAAATTCTTTCGGGGCTGAAGTGGTTAAAATGGGCTGGTCTGATCTGAGGTTTGAAAAGTAGATTAAGCCCCTGTTCACATTGACTACTGCTTTGAAATCATGCAACTTCACCTGCATCTGCTTCAATCATGCACGATTTCAAAGCCGCATCTCAGCGCGACTTCAGGTGCGACTTTGAAGACATCTGTGCAGCTTCATGCACAGATGTCTGTTCGCACCGGAAATCGCCCAAAAGTAGTGCATGTACTACTTTTTCAAATCGATGAGACACCGCAAAGTCGGTGGCACACCGATTTGAACAGTGCGACTGCTGGCAATAGGATGCCACTTCTCATGCAATTTGACCTGTCAAATCACATGACAAGTTACTCCAATGTGAACAAGGGCTAAAGGGAGCTGATCTGAGGTTTGAAGAGTGGGGGTATTGGGGATCTGAAAAGGGCTTGAGCCCGGGTTCACACCTATGCGAATTAGATGCGGCTTACAACGCATCCAATTCGCAGGATATTTTAAACTAGGTTCATTTGAATGAGGCTGGTTCACATATGTGCGTTGCAAACGTGTGCGTTTTCTGGTCATTGCGGTGCAAATTACAAGCCCATTATCTTCTATGGGCACGCATCTGATTCTTGTTGCGGTGTGAACATAAATGATCTCCCCTCCTCCTACACCTCCCCCTCTTCCAGTTCCTCCCTTGTCTGTTTTGGTGTGCTGACCGGAGCAAGCATGGTAAAAAAGGGGTAGAAAAGTTGCATCAAAGGCGAAGGAATCTGTGGATTGTGAGGAGCTGATCAGACTTGTGAGGGATAAACCAATGATTTATGACACCCGGCATCCTAAATATAAGGACAACGTTGTTAAAAAACGTGCATGGCTGGAAATTGGCAGAATCATCTTGCCAGAGTGGAGCATGTGCTCATCCCAAGTTCAGGCTGCCAAATGTAAGTTTTTTATTCCCTTTCACTACCTGTAGATGCTGTCCTATTGTTTAGTTATGTTGTCCATTTTTATTGTAATATTAAAAAAAACAACAGCGTGTGTTTGCCCACAAATCCATACCAGGCCACATGCCCTCAACACTGTGCACATAACGGCGTCAGACAGCGACGGAGGGGTCCCTAAATTAATTAATAAGCTAAGATTCGCTTAGGCTAGCAAAAGAATATACAATGCCAATGTGAACAACATTATTTTTATTTAAATAAACAAAAATTATGAAAAAAAGCATTATTTTTTACAGCACACTTTTCACTTTGTCAAGGCCCTGATAATATAATGCAAACCAATACACACTTTTTATGATTAGATAGAATTCATCTGCCAAGGCACCTCCCCAGCTGGCGACATAAAGAAGTTTTGGAATTCACCACGAATAGGTGTACCTAGTGGTGCCCCTAGTAACATTCCACTGTGCCGCCTCCATGTTATGGCTCAGGGAATCCTCAAATAGATATCCATCACGTTCACGCACATAGTTGTGCAGTGCACAGGCTGCTCAAACAGCACTGATAGCATGGTCAATACTGAGATTTATTGATGTATGCATGAATCTCCACTTATTGCATAGTATACCAAATGCACATTCATCTACTCGTCGTGCCCTAGTGAGCCTATAATTGAACACTCTTTTTTCTGTTGTCAAAGAGCGACTAGAAAAAGGCCTGAGCATGTGCTCTGCAAGTGCAAACGCTTCATCTCCTACAAATACATGTGGGAGGGAAGGATCTGTTGTTCCGGGCAGGGGAGAATGACTGGGCAAGTCTAGTGTATTCTCACGCAGCATGCGGCCTGTTGCGAATTCATGAAGAAATATATTTTATATTTACTGGCAGAAACATGAGAGATGCTTAGGCCTCACCAAGTAGATGAACTGTGATGTTAAATAGTTGAACTGTTGCCCTCTTGGGGACTTTTAGGATAAAATGGACATTCTCATGTTTGACCAAGCCTGTCTCTACTACCTCAAATATTGAAGACTTTTACAAGCATGTATTGTAAAGGAAGCTGTTGGAACAAAGACTATTCCTGTCACAAAACAAGGAGATACTTACATGGTATTGTGAATAAACAAACGCTGCCACAGGACACAAGGAGACATAGACTTTTATAGCATAGAGATAGCCTCACTCATTGTGTTCGAGTGGAGAACTGTTTAAATAGCTAACACCTTGGCTAATAGAACCCATTGTATGAACTTTTTAGGATGGTTTAGACAAACAAGTCAGTTCTAAACACCCAGTGAGAAGGTTCAAGGTCCCTCTCAACGCATTAGTGAAAGTTGAATATTGTGCTAGTCAAAAATAATATAAGGTATCAATAAGGTTATCATAAGTTATTTTAAACTATCTCTGACATTGTAGGTCACAGAGACATTATAATGTTGGCGTCGGCGGACCCAACAACTTTGCTATGAAGAAAATGTATATGAAAGTGTGATTTTATAAGTAGAAGTGTTTTAGGTAACAAATTAGTATTAGGAAAAACATATAATCATGATTATAATCATATAAGGTTGTAGCCTACACTTAAGATAAACAAATGTTCAGTGGAGATACCAGAAGTTATACAGGTATCCATATAGATAATCATTTTATGTGGTATTGATGAAATATATAACAATGTGTGTGTTCCCTAGATAGACCAGTTTACAGATATACATTTATAGAGATACAGGTATATAACCAAGTTATGTAAGGATGATTAATCAACTTATACTGAGTGTAATGTACATTAGACCGAGTACCAGAATATCTAAAGGCTTATACTTATCCTTACCATTATACCTATTATGAAAATAGAACGTAGTAACTTAAAAGGATGGACTCAAAACACGTGTGAGACACCTGGTGGTTGAAGGTGGTATTATTTGAACTCACTAAATTTCCAGAGGAAGTTAATCATTACGTCTCCTAACCCAATGGGAAGTGAGCCACCTCCTTTTGGGCAGAGCCATTATAATTTTTATGGTCTTATTATCTGAAATGGTATTTAGAGGCGAGGGAGATGGGAGAAAAGGACAAACGAATGAACGAACGGAAGGAGGAGAGAGCTCAGGGGGAGAGCTCAGGGATCCACCCTGAGGGGGGACACTGGGAGACACACACACTCCCAGACTGACACTCATGCACCATGCATGAATACATCTCTTTACATTCATGAAAATTCCTCAACACCTAATACTTAGAACTCGGAGGTCACAAGAAGTAAATCCTCTTCAGGAGTATCCATTTTGAAACTACGGCAGCCATCTTAACTCTGGTAACTAGCCCATAGGAACTGCAGCCATCCTGGAATGGGTAATTATGTTATGTTGATTTTATCTTGTATGTTCTCTCAAATATTGATATGTTCTCACAGATATTGATGTATTGAATATTATACAGTTGATAATTATTTTCCCGAATCAATAACCGCCTTGTAGATTTTTCTCTAAAGATTCCGATTTTTTCATTATATTTTTCTTTTTGCATAGTTGCCACATTTATTGACAAAGCAAACGTCTAATTTATTTCACAATTTTAACCACTTACCTGCAGTATAGTAACGGTTGCACGTGTGAAATACAGACATTCTGTTTATTGTCAAGTTCACAAGGTTATTGATTCTACCGAGAAGTTATCATGGTGGTATTAGGTCATAGGGATGGTACGCCCATTTTGCAAGTGTTTTTATTGATTTTCAAGACATTCATGTAACACAATCGGTATCTTAATTTCATGTGATTATTTGTGTTTGTTTACCAATAAAATTTCTATTTCGTATGACCACACGTCTCCGTGAATAAGTTTCACAAGCATAGACTGTGTCATATTGATTGATTTTGTATCTTAAAAATATCTTCGTTAAAAATTACTCAAGGATAATTATTGTGCGGGAAACCTGTCCTTAAAAAGGCACAACTTATTTTGAATGAATATTCACGACATAATGGAGGCACTGAGCTGAGATAACGTCGATGTTTTGTACAAGATCAATCATAGTTATGGTGGTGACATAATATTTTGCATGAAATTATTAATTATTAATAAAAAAAAAAAAAAATTTTATTTTTATGCCAAAATGTCTGGTCAAAGTGAATTTTATGTTGATGGGGACTATCAAGAGTCAGCCCTTAGTGGTAGTATGAGCACTCAGGAAGAATTGATACAGGTACAGGAAATGTTGGAAATAATTTATAAAATGGAAACGGCAGATCAAGCCGGAAATAGTTTGTCTAATGTGTCTGATCTAAAAGTATTTGTTAAAGGCCTTAGAAACCACGCCAATAATTTAAAAAAGGGTATGTGGTCTGTAGGATGGCAAATCTGTGGACTCACAGACAATTTCAATGAGGTAAAGGGAATAAAAAGGCGGGATCGCCTTCTTGTGGAATTATGCCTTATCCTGATGTATCTTCATAATGAGTTTAAATATCAAAGTACCCAACAGAAAAATGATATCTTAGATTTTCTAGATAAATTTGAACAATCAAAAAAAGATGCTAAAATAATTATGGACGGACTTCACCAAATAAATAAAAAGTGGGAACAATTAATAGAGGAGAGGGAGAGTTTTCTGCAGGAAAACGAGTCTCCTGACGAAAATTGCAGAGTAATAGGCAGTGGAACATTAGGAAGTTGCAGAGTAATAGGCAGTGGAAATTCAGGAAGTTGGCAGGAATCCCTAATTAAGCAATTAGAAAAATTAATAGAACAAATGAAGTTTATGCCCCAGGGTAATACTCAGATACGCATCCCTGAAAGGGACGAGTTTGACAGTACTTCAGAATCTGACTCTGAATCTGATTCTGACTCTGATTCTGAATATGAAGGTTGGGAGTCAGACGATGAGGAGGAATCAGAAAAAGAACCAATATCCTACCCCCAGCCATCTGTAGAGCAAAGGGGGGTAAAAATTGAACCACCACATGAAAGGGGGTCTAATCAATTTTCTTTGGGATCAGAGAAAAAGCCAGACACCCCTAAACAAGACACCTCAGAAATAATAAAATTTGTAAATGATCCTGTCCCAGTCTTTAGTGACGAGTCTGACAGGACTTCAGAATCTGACTCTGAATCTGATTCTGAATATGAAAGTCGGGAGTCAGACAATGAGGAGGAATCAGAAAAAGAACCAATATCCTACCCCCAGCCATCTGTAGAGCAAAGGGGGGTAAAAATTGAACCACCACATGAAAGGGGGTCTAATCAATTTTCTTTGGGATCAGAGAAAAAGCCAGACACCCCTAAACAAGACACCTCAGAAATAATAAAATTTGTAAATAATGCTGTCCCAGTCTTTAGTGACGAGTCTGACAGTACTTCAGAATTTGACTCTGAACCTGATTCTGAATATGAAAGTTGGGAGTCAGACAATGAGGAGGAATCAGAAAAAGAACCAATATCCTACCCCAAGCCATCTGTAGAGCAAAGGGGGGTAAAAATTGAACCACCACATGAAAGGGGGTCTAATCAATTTTCTTTGGGATCAGAGAAAAAGCCAGACACCCCTAAACAAGACACCTCAGAAATAATAAAATTTGTAAATGATGCTGTCCCAGTCCTTAAGGAAGAGGGATCCATGTGCGTTATTGACCACATCGAGACCTATGAAAATACCCTATCAGTTTTAGGCCTAGATGATGACCAGTCTAGGATTAATTTCCTGCCATGGGTATTTGAAACCAAACACCGTAGATTCTGCGAATCTTTAAAAGGTCTGTATGGTGCTTCATGGCAAGAAATTAAACACTGCTGTCATCTAAAATTTGGCCCATGTGAAAATGTTACCGCGGCTACAGCGGCTATACCCAAGCTCAGATGTAACAGTAATCAAAGCCCCAACGAAAATCTGTCTGTGCTCAAAAGTGCTTCCCACGTAGCAGAAAAGGAGCCAGATCACAACCACCCTGAGTTTAAATCCACATCTTTCAAGGCCCTACCTAACTACATAAATGTGAGTTTAGCAAAAGATTACAAAGGGGGGTGTTCACCGGAGTCATTGGTAAAGGAGAGTAACAATTTGTATTCTATCCAACAGACTGGTGAAAACAAAGGGGGACCTGAGCCCTCAAATAAATTTGTGAATGAAATTCATGTATCTCCTAAATCAGTACATGTTGAAACCCAGAAAAAGACATACGCTGACATAGTCAGAGGAGACGTGCCAAAGAGTTTCCCCAGCAGCAGACCAGATACCCCACCAAATAGAAGGGGGGAGCAAAGACTACCTCAGGAGTACCACCCATGGGATCCTGGCCCAAAGTTTGAAAGAAACTATAGGGTGTATCTCCCACGGGTCAGACTTAAACCTAAGGGCAGACACCCTCACCAGTGTGATTGGCCCCGGGGGCCTACACAGGTAAATAGGGAGCAATCACAGGGTAGAACACCCCAAAATCCCCGGAAAAATAGGGAGCAACTAAGGCCCAGACAAATATCCCAAAATGAAGACAGTGGTTCTGATGGGGATATGTCTGATCAAACTGAGCCAGTAGTCCCTAGAAGACACAGAAACCGGGTCCCACGACCCAATCCTGATCAACCTGTAAGCAATGCAAAATCCAAAATCGTTCAAATTAGGAATATGTTACACGGTTTTGCTGTACGGAACGTGAATAGCATTTCTTCAAGGGGCAAATCCTGTGGCCAACCAAGGGCCACAGAGCCTTTGAAGCGCCTATGTTAAAATAAATCAGAGGAATGCACTGAATAAAGGTATAGGAGACAGAAGTTCTAACACCATGTTTTTCCCCAGGTCACAGTAATGAGGATCCTGAAATCCCTACCGGGGGATGGTGGTTGTTAGATATTAATTATTCTCCTATTTTTCAGTGGTCACTTCATTCCTCTGACATACACAGGTCGCTCCAAACAGCCTAATTTCAAGAAGTCGCCTAAGACGGTGATTCCAGAGGAAGACCGAATCCTAAAGACATTAATATCAGGAGGCCTAAATGGTTTGATATGTTGGGTAAAAGATGAGGAGTCACCCGCATAAGGTAGTTTGATTGCCTCAAATGAATTGTATTGGCACCCCAAAAGGGGGAGATTTTATTTGTTTTATTCCTCACAAGTAGAAGGTTGACTATAATGTCAAATATCTTAGTACTGACAATAAGTGTCACATGTCAAACTTAAATGTTTTAATTGTTATTATTCCAGAACCGCTACAAGTAAGCTAAAAAAAAAAATGGTTCTGAAGAATGTCAGTCAGTCATTCATGTCTGGTATCCACAGCTGTAAAGAAATGTCCTCATGTTAATAAGCCCTGAAGCTCTGTCTCCCATAGCAAATGTTTCATACATTGTCCTGCTATCCAGAGCGTTTAGTTAAAGGACTGATGACAAAGGAAAAAAAAA
Source organism: Lithobates clamitans (assembly GCA_037952925.1). Lineage (NCBI taxonomy): Eukaryota > Metazoa > Chordata > Amphibia > Anura > Ranidae > Lithobates > Lithobates clamitans. The sequence goes on along the minus strand of JBBGZY010000616.1, from coordinate 10,314,976 downwards.
GGGCTCTGAGGAAGCCCAGGATACCAGCTTAACACTGAAATCTCAAACACAGATCATGTAAAAAAAAAAAGGAGACTATATATGTCTTCTCTAACGGAATCCATTTTCCCTTACAGGACTAAGATGTCCATGAGCCGGTCAACAGAACCGAGAGTCCAATGTGTGTGAAACATCCAGAGAAGGAACCGTATGGGGGATTCCGGAACACCACTGATGGCCAGTCTACACGGACAAACCTACCAGGACGGCCAAGACCCAAAGGTGCCCTCAGCGATCCATTTCCTGCCAACCAACGGATGATGGCCCTGAGATGCACACATCAATCACCAACCCATTTTGTGTTTTCCCTTCTCATTCAAAAAGTTATACCCACAACCTTAACTGTCAATATCATACAAAAAAAAAAAAAAAATTTTTTTTTTTTGCACTCATATGCAGGTGTCTATACCCTTTAAACATAGATCTACAATCTGGATCCATATCCACGACTAAAATTACAAAACCAGAAGGGAGCCATATTTCTTCAATATGTGGTGGTGGTGAAGTCTTTCAAACGACTCCCGGCTTTTGAACACTTCACAAGGGGGGATTTGTTGTGAATTCATGAAGAAATATATTTTATATTTACTGGCAGAAACATGAGAGATGCTTAGGCCTCACCAAGTAGATGAACTATGATGTTAAATAAATTAATGTGCGGTCCTTCTAGGTATGATACCCTCCCTTTACTTAGTAGACCACCACTGCGCCTCTGAAAATCAACCTAGATGATGACTATCTTCAGTTGGTAACTTCTACCTATAGCTGCCACTTTAGTGAATATAAACCGTATAACAAATAATTTCAGATCTTGTGACGTGCTAGTGGTGTACTACACCCACGTGAAAAATCAAAAATTGTGGCGCTATCATAAACACACTTGTGTTAACACTGTATCCAGTGCAAAAAACTAATCTAGTGAACCCATTATTTCAGGTGTAAATAAGAAAATCAAAAATGAATACTAAATAAATCAAATACATCTAATAACTACCATACCAACAGTGACTTAGTGCTGATGATAACAAATTATATATGTGACACCTTCTTAAGATAAAATTATATATATATAGATAACTTAATATAAATAACTAGCACCTTGCACATTAACAACGTGACTAATGTATAAAGTCTGTGGAAGATACACACATATGTGTGAAAAAAAGTCTGTGATAGTGGTATAATAAAGAGCAACAACTGTGCCACAGCAAGTCCTTAGTGTATCTTGATGTTGAATGGAACCTTCCACCACACCTCTGTGTTCAGTGCTCCCTCTCCCAATAGACAGTCTCTCACCAGCTCTCTCTGCCTCCACTCTCGTATGAGGCTATAAAGCATAGGAGTATCCAGGCTACCAGCAGGGGTTAGGACTATTCCATCCAGGGATTTGCTCCATATAAGAAATGAAAAGAACTCCCAATAGTGTGATAACGTAACAACTTTAATAACACACACTTCAAGTAACACTTCAAAGGATGCACTCACATTGTATAAAACTATAAAAGCACTGCACAAATCCACAGCAATCTGCACACAGCAATATCAACACAGCGATCTGGACAAGCCTCCCTGGGGGGTATGCGGTCACGGCGGACCCTGTCACGGCTGGCGTGTAAGAAGACTCTCTCACCCTCTCCTCGCTTGCTCGTCCACCGGACCCACCGTCTCCCCTGTTAGGCAAACCTAAACGATCGCTTCCTTCTGTCACCTAGTATGTAGTGTTTAATCTCCGCTCGGCCACGCCCCCGACATGTTTCGCTACGTCTGTAGCTTATTCATGGGATAGGCCGCTCAAAGCATCAATCTCCTTTTATATACTCCCCTCCTCTCCATTCAAGCAGAGAGATCACAGTGCGCATGCGCATCCTGTGTGTCCCGCGCATGCGCAGTCCGAGTGTCCCCGTGAGCGCAAACCCCCGTTACTCATACAGGCCGGTCTGTAGTGTGTAGTCCAACTAAAACAGATTGTCGGCAGCTTTCTACTGGATCGTCCATATTACTGGCAATCTTACAGAGCAATGGGTGATTTTACAGCATTCTAACGTTCTGACATGTTTTTCCAACACACTTTATGTGCTCTAAAATTCATTAAAATAAGCAATATTAAAAAACTCTCCAAGCGCTATCTAATCAGGTTATTGATAACATAACTACTTAGTATTTAAGATTAAATATCCGCACAAGCAAATAAACTACAAATTGCATGCCGAATGATAAAATGACATGAATGGGAAAACTAAGATTGAGAAATACTATATTAGATATCATGAACAGTCTTGCCAAATACGACTGGTATAGCTGATATATAGTACTGGACGAATAAAAATATTAAATAAATATTAAATATTAAATAAATGTGGCTGGGCTGAGCTTGACATTTCAAAACTGAAAGTAGATACTCCATGATTCAGTCTTGAATCATTCTAAAATCATACTGGTTACAGTATTCCTTCATTATAATACTTATCCTCGATTAAAACGTTGCCCACATAATACCCCAGGTTCCTATATCCGACTATCCATTCCTGAGATATCCATAAATTCTGCTATTGATCATTCGTGCGATTATACTAATTGCACTACTGTTAACTCAAAAGACAGATTCATGTATGGGTCACTAAAAATCTTTTATGAGACAATATTAGGCTAAAAATATAGAACATGTGTTTCAATACCACTGGGAGATTCTTGAAACCATTCCCATATCGTATCTGAACGAGAATGTTTAGTTGGTTAAAAGTCATTAATGAAGCAGTTGAGGTCTAATTCAATGTTAAGCCCCCTCGGGGTGAGACTTTTAAAAAGGAATATCCATTCCGTTTCTCTGCGTGACAAGTCTCTTACTCTATTGGAGCCCCTCCATGAGGGGTATACCACATCAATGCCACAAAATTGCAGCAGAGATGGGTCCTGTTGATGTTTTGCCTTAAAGTGCATGGATACGCTGTGGTACTTGTAACCGTTTTTTATGTTGGTCAAATGTTCATTGATACAAACCTTCAGTTGCCTTTTAGTTCTACCAACATAATACAGACCACAGGGGCACCACATAAGATAGACAACATGTGTTGTGGTACAGGTACTAAATTCATTGATCTCAAACCTCTCTCCTTCTCTGTTGGTGACACTGGTGATGCCTCTGTTACTAACCTTCACTGTTTTGCAGCAGACACACCTCCTACAGCAAAAAAAACCTCTAAAATTAAAAGATAAGGACCTTGGATTTGGTGGATCCAGAATCTTTTTAACTATTTTGTCTCCTATACTTGGGGCCCTCCTATAAATAAATTTCGGTTGGGTTGGTAAAATTTCTCCCAAGTGTTTGTCCTTACAGAGGATGTACCAATATTTTCTAAAGATGTTTTCAATTTCCTTATACTGGCAGTGGAATCCAGATATAAAGCTTAATTGATCTTGGGTGTCCCCTTTTACCACTTCCTTTTCCTTTAAACATTGTTCTCTAGGAATTTCTGCTATTTCTTGTGTCATTTTGGTTAGTGGGTTAAGTAGTCTTCCTTCAGAGTGCAATTCCGACGGATCCGCAATAGTTGGCCCTTTGGGATATTTTTTATCCAAGATGGATGATGTTGTCATAGAGAAAGTGGGTGGCACGTTAAAAACCAAGGTGTATTTCAAACCGACGGACCGCAATAGCTATTTGTCTGTGGCCAGTGGACATCATCCATCTTGGATAAAAAATATCCCAAAGGGCCAACTATTGCGGATCCGTCGGAATTGCACTCTGAAGGAAGACTACTTAACCCAATCGGAGATCTTGAAGAAGAAGTTCATTCAGAAGGGTTACAAGGAAGATACACTAACCAAAATTACACAAGAAATAGCAGAAATTCCTAGAGAACAATGTTTAAAGGAAAAGGAAGTGGTAAAAGGGGACACCCAACATCAATTAAGCTTTATATCTGGATTCCACTGCCAGTATAAGGAAATTGAAAACATCTTTAGAAAATATTGGTACATCCTCTGTAAGGACAAACACTTGGGAGAAATTTTACCAACCCAACCGAAATTTATTTATAGGAGGGCCCCAAGTATAGGAGACAAAATAGTTAAAAAGATTCTGGATCCACCAAATCCAAGGTCCTTATCTTTTAATTTTAGAGGTTTTTTTTGCTGTAGGAGGTGTGTCTGCTGCAAAACAGTGAAGGTTAGTAACAGAGGCATCACCAGTGTCACCAACAGAGAAGGAGAGAGGTTTGAGATCAATGAATTTAGTACCTGTACCACAACACATGTTGTCTATCTTATGTGGTGCCCCTGTGGTCTGTATTATGTTGGTAGAACTAAAAGGCAACTGAAGGTTCGTATCAATGAACATTTGACCAACATAAAAAACGGTTACAAGTACCACAGCGTATCCATGCACTTTAAGGCAAAACATCAACAGGACCCATCTCTGCTGCAATTTTGTGGCATTGATGTGGTATACCCCTCATGGAGGGGCTCCAATAGAGTAAGAGACTTGTCACGCAGAGAAACGGAATGGATATTCCTTTTTAAAAGTCTCACCCCGAGGGGGCTTAACATTGAATTAGACCTCAACTGCTTCATTAATGACTTTTAACCAACTAAACATTCTCGTTCAGATACGATATCGGAATGGTTTCAAGAATCTCCCAGTGGTATTGAAACACATGTTCTATATTTTTAGCCTAATATTGTCTCATAAAAGATTTTTAGTGACCCATACATGAATCTGTCTTTTGAGTTAACAGTAGTGCAATTAGTATAATCGCACGAATGATCAATAGCAGAATTTATGGATATCTCAGGAATGGATAGTCGGATATAGGAACCTGGGGTATTATGTGGGCAACGTTTTAATCGAGGATAAGTATTATAATGAAGGAATACTGTAACCAGTATGATTTTAGAATGATTCAAGACTGAATCATGGAGTATCTACTTTCAGTTTTGAAATGTCAAGCTCAGCCCAGCCACATTTATTTAATATTTAATATTTATTTAATATTTTTATTCGTCCAGTACTATATATCAGCTATACCAGTCGTATTTGGCAAGACTGTTCATGATATCTAATATAGTATTTCTCAATCTTAGTTTTCCCATTCATGTCATTTTATCATTCGGCATGCAATTTGTAGTTTATTTGCTTGTGCGGATATTTAATCTTAAATACTAAGTAGTTATGTTATCAATAACCTGATTAGATAGCGCTTGGAGAGTTTTTTAATATTGCTTATTTTAATGAATTTTAGAGCACATAAAGTGTGTTGGAAAAACATGTCAGAACGTTAGAATGCTGTAAAATCACCCATTGCTCTGTAAGATTGCCAGTAATATGGACGATCCAGTAGAAAGCTGCCGACAATCTGTTTTAGTTGGACTACACACTACAGACCGGCCTGTATGAGTAACGGGGGTTTGCGCTCACGGGGACACTCGGACTGCGCATGCGCGGGACACACAGGATGCGCATGCGCACTGTGATCTCTCTGCTTGAATGGAGAGGAGGGGAGTATATAAAAGGAGATTGATGCTTTGAGCGGCCTATCCCATGAATAAGCTACAGACGTAGCGAAACATGTCGGGGGCGTGGCCGAGCGGAGATTAAACACTACATACTAGGTGACAGAAGGAAGCGATCGTTTAGGTTTGCCTAACAGGGGAGACGGTGGGTCCGGTGGACGAGCAAGCGAGGAGAGGGTGAGAGAGTCTTCTTACACGCCAGCCGTGACAGGGTCCGCCGTGACCGCATACCCCCCAGGGAGGCTTGTCCAGATCGCTGTGTTGATATTGCTGTGTGCAGATTGCTGTGGATTTGTGCAGTGCTTTTATAGTTTTATACAATGTGAGTGCATCCTTTGAAGTGTTACTTGAAGTGTGTGTTATTAAAGTTGTTACGTTATCACACTATTGGGAGTTCTTTTCATTTCTTATATGGAGCAAATCCCTGGATGGAATAGTCCTAACCCCTGCTGGTAGCCTGGATACTCCTATGCTTTATAGCCTCATACGAGAGTGGAGGCAGAGAGAGCTGGTGAGAGACTGTCTATTGGGAGAGGGAGCACTGAACACAGAGGTGTGGTGGAAGGTTCCATTCAACATCAAGATACACTAAGGACTTGCTGTGGCACAGTTGTTGCTCTTTATTATACCACTATCACAGACTTTTTTTCACACATATGTGTGTATCTTCCACAGACTTTATACATTAGTCACGTTGTTAATGTGCAAGGTGCTAGTTATTTATATTAAGTTATCTATATATATATAATTTTATCTTAAGAAGGTGTCACAAATATAATTTGTTATCATCAGCACTAAGTCACTGTTGGTATGGTAGTTATTAGATGTATTTGATTTATTTAGTATTCATTTTTGATTTTCTTATTTACACCTGAAATAATGGGTTCACTAGATTAGTTTTTTGCACTGGATACAGTGTTAACACAAGTGTGTTTATGATAGCGCCACAATTTTTGATTTTTCACGTGGGTGTAGTACACCACTAGCACGTCACAAGATCTGAAATTATTTGTTATGTGATGTTAAATAGTTGAACTGTTGCCCTCTTGGGGACTTTTAGGATAAAATGGACATTCTCATGTTTGACCAAGCCTGTCTCTACTACCTCAAATATTGAAGACTTTTACAAGCATGTATTGTAAAGGAAGCTGTTGGAACAAAGACTATTCCTGTCACAAAACAAGGAGATACTTACATGGTATTGTGAATAAACAAACACTGCCACAGGACACAAGGAGACATAGACTTTTATAGCATAGAGATAGCCTCACTCATTGTGTTCGAGTGGAGAACTGTTTAAATAGCTAACACCTTGGCTAATAGAACCCATTGTATGAACTTTTTAGGATGGTTTAGACAAACAAGTCAGTTCTAAACACCCAGTGAGAAGGTTCAAGGTCCATCTCAACGCATTAGTGAAAGTTGAATATTGTGCTAGTCAAAAATAATATAAGGTATGAATAAGGTTATCATAAGTCATTTTAAACTATCTCTGACATTGTAGGTCACAGAGACATTATAATGTTGGCGTCGGCGGACCCAACAACTTTGCTATGAAGAAAATGTATATGAAAGTGTGATTTTATAAGTAGAAGTGTTTTAGGTAACGAATTAGTATTAGGAAAAACATATAATCATGATTATAATCATATAAGGTTGTAGCCTACACTTAAGATAAACAAATGTTCAGTGGAGATACCAGAAGTTATACAGGTATCCATATAGATAATCATTTTATGTGGTATTGATGAAATATATAACAATGTATGTGTTTCCTAGATAGACCAGTTTACAGATATACATTTATAGAGATACAGGTATATAACCAAGTTATGTAAGGATGATTAATCAACTTATACTGAGTGTAATGTACATTAGACCGAGTACCAGAATATCTAAAGGCATATACTTATCCTTACCATTATACCTATTATGAAAATAGAACATAGTAACTTAAAAGGATGGACTCAAAACACGTGTGAGACACCTGGTGGTTGAAGGTGGTATTATTGGAACTCACTAAATTTCCAGAGGAAGTTAATCATTACGTCTCCTAACCCAATGGGAAGTGAGCCACCTCCTTTTGGGCAGAGCCATTATAATTTTTATGGTCTTATTATCTGAAATGGTGTTTAGAGGCGAGGGAGATGGGAGAAAAGGACAAACGAACGAACGAACGGAAGGAGGAGAGAGCTCAGGGGGAGAGCTCAGGGATCCACCCTGAGGGGGGACACTGGGAGACACACACACTCCCAGACTGACACTCATGCACCATGCATGAATACATCTCTTTACATTCATGAAAATTCCTCAACACCTAATACTTAGAACTCGGAGGTCACAAGAAGTAAATCCTCTTCAGGAGTATCCATTTTGAAACTACGGCAGCCATCTTAACTCTGGTAACTAGCCCATAGGAACTGCAGCCATCCTGGAATGGGTAATTATGTTATGTTGATTTTATCTTGTATGTTCTCTCAAATATTGATATGTTCTCACAGATATTGATGTATTGAATATTATACAGTTGATAATTATTCTCCCGAATCAATAACCGCCTTGGAGATTTTTCTCTAAAGATTCCGATTTTTTCATTATATTTTTCTTTTTGCATAGTTGCCACATTTATTGACAAAGCAAATGTCTAATTTATTTCACAATTTTAACCACTTACTTACCTGCAGTATAGTAAGGGTTTAACGTGTGAAATACAGACATTCTGTTTATTGCCAAGTTCACAAGGTTATTGATTCTACCAAGAAGTTATCATGGTGGTATTAGGTCATAGGGATGGTACGCCCATTTTGCAAGTGTTTTTATTGATTTTCAAGACATTCATGTAACACAATCGGTATCTTAATTTCATGTAATTATTTGTGTTTGTTTACCAATAAAATTTCTATTTCGTATGACCACACGTCTCCGTGAATAAGTTTCACAAGCATAGACTGTGTCATATTGATTGATTTTGTATCTTAAAAATATCTTCGTTAAAAATTACTCAAGGATAATTATTGTGCGGGAAACCTGTCCTTAAAAAGGCACAACTTATTTTGAATGAATATTCACGACAGGCCAAATGAGGAATGTGAAAATACACTAGAATCCGAGCTGCTGCCATAAGAACCCACATCAATATAAAGAAATGTATCATTTGCGTCTGCCACTGCCATTAATACCAACGAAAAATATTTCTTATAATTAAAATATTGGCTCCCACTAGCTGGAGGCTTGAGGATGCGGATGTGCTTCCCATCAATGGCTCCCAGACAGTTGGGGAAGTTGCAACGCTGCCAGAATAGCTCCGCTACCTTCAACCATTCGTGTTTGTTTGGCTTCTTCATAACCAAATCCTTCAGTTCTTCCCATATGACTAGGCAGGTTTGATTAACAATGCCACTAATAGTTGATTTCCCAACCTTAAATTCAAAGTGCAAACTTCCAAACGAATTTCCTGTTGCTAGGTACCTAAAAGCAGACATAAATAAAATTTAATTTATTGATTTGTTTTTCATTGCATTACTTACAGACAAGGTGGCGTGATGCTTACCGCAACTATATACGCCATCTCAAAGAAGCAAGGAGTGGCTCAGGGGCAGCGCCTAGGGTACCCTATATGTTTGCCAAGGACTTAGATTTTCTGCAACCCATTGTGGAGATAAGGGAGTAAGTTTTCATCTATATTATCTATGTATCTGCAAACCTCTTAACTTTGATTATGCCTAGTTAAGTTACACTCTTTTTTTTCAAAACAGGACAGAAGCTAGTTGTGAGGAACAAGATGTTATGGATGACCAACTGGAGGCACAACCGGAGGCCCAAGCCCAAATTAGTTTGGAAGAAGGCACAGAGGATTTGTCACAAATCCAAAGCTCCAGGAATCTATGGGAAACACACTCAGATGAGCTATCTGCAGTGGCAGAGGCTATCCCTGGGCCCTCCTCTGCTCCTGCAGACATTGTTCTGCCAGCCAAAGTGCCACGGAGGCGACCACCTCTATCGCAACCTGACATAAGTGAGCGCCTACTTGAAATGTTGAAAAACATGTCTGAAAAGGTGGATGCTTTTTTATGTCCAGATACTATACTGGCGCTCAGTTTTGTCCCTCTAATAAAGAAAGTCAAACCTGAGCGGTGCTTTGAAATGCAAAGCACTATCGAACAAGTGCTGCACTCCTTCTCAGAGCCATGTGAGGAAGCTTCATTTCAAGTGCCATATGTGCCACCACCAAGACCTCCCCTGAACTACCCCAGATACGTCCACTACCCAGAACAACACCAACCTTACCCCTATAATCCCCCATCCTATCCTTCTAGCTTTGAAAAGGCAACCTCCATATATGAAGTTACACACAGTAACATTCCCTATCCCATCCCATCCCCAATTCCTTCAATCAGGCCCCCCCCCCCAAATCCTGGTATGTATGTGACAAGTCAACACGGCGAGGCTAGGCCAGATCCCAGCACTGCCCGTGATGACCAGGCTTCCAATGAGGCCCCTTTAAAAAAAAATATCACAATCTGTGATTTATGAGGTCTGTCCAAGGTTGAGGACCAAGAGGACACATTTTTTGAAAAATATGTTCAAGAGGCCTACTTGAGACATATATATTTTTTGTTTTTGTTGAATGTTAATTTATGTTGGCTACATGTGCCAATTTTTAAATTTTTTTAAGTATACTTGAATAAATAATGATTACGCCAACTTTTGTCGGGTTATATATTTAGAATGACACGTTTGAAAAGTTCAAAATTAAAAATATTGCATTCTCCTACATTCACATGACAAAGGACATCAGTGGTGAAAAGTACCTTAATGTGATCAGTAATCTTTCAGCAGGCTGGATACTTGTTCTGTAGCACGTGTTCTGACGCTCCAAGCGAGGGGAGATTAATCCAAGTAATTCATCATAACTAATTCAAAAATGAGTATTTTATTAGATTCGTGTATGAAACAAATTTTTACATACACTTTTCTAAATAATAAGGTAAGTGTTTAAGAACATTCTTATTTGTAAGAAGGCCTGCATCCTTTATCAAAATAAAAATGTATGTTAAAGAAGTGGCATAACAAATAAGATATAACGTCATTTGCAGTTGTGTCATCATTTGGACATATGTTTAGCTAACTGGCAGCTGAATTTAACAATAACAATTGTCTGGTCCCAAACTGGACAACAAAATGTTGTGGGATCCCCCCACACAAAGCACCTTGTCCTCATCAACTTGGGGGCAAGGTGTTTTTTTTGGGGGGGGGCACAAAACACACTACACATGTTAAGGGCATATGGCCTGGTTTGGTCCAGGAAGGGGCTGCTTACTCCCCCCCTTTTCATGGCCTTTTAGGCTGCATGCTCTGATAATGTTCTGGTATGGATTTTGGGGGGGAAGGGGGGGCGGGAACATCACGCTTTTTAAAATGATAACACTGACATATAGTCACACACATAGGTTAGACTTGATGGACTTGTGTCTTTTTCAAACCTCCCCTACTATGGAAATATGTTTTTTAATTTATTTGTTTGGCAAATAAATTACTCACCTAGTTATTGACATGCGCGTGTAATTAAAAAAATTTTCTTCATGCCCACGGAGGTCTTCATAAAGGATCATGAACTGGCCTCTCTCATCCCTATTTGCTAGTATGGGATGAACCCAGTATCTTCTTCTCCTCCTCCTTCTCCTCTTCTCTACTTCCAGCAAGATTGCTGCTGTTACAGCAACAACTGTTGACTTTATCATGGGCAGAGCAGCACACATTTTGCTAACAAAAATAACCCACACAATACAGACTCCTGGACAATCAGGAAGTGTCAAGAAAAATCAAGCTTTTTATAAGCAGCCTCACAAATAGATAACAAGTGATTTGCCTGCTCTAAATCTGCATCTATAATTAGACACTCAAGGGTTACTTCCGAATCCGCAGCTGATCCGCAGCTAAAACGATGACGAACCGCTGAACAACTGATTTTTCTCTGCGCAGTGAAACCGGAGCTTCAATTCGCACTGCACATGTGTGAAACCGGGCTTAAAGGGGGCTGGTGTGAGGTCTTAAGAAGAGCTGATCTGGAGTTCAAAGCGTATATTAAAGGGGTTATCTGAAGAGAGGGTTTATCAGGGGTCTTCTGATTACCACGTCACTTCCACTGATTGGAGCCCATGCTGGCTCCGGAGTGGATCGGAGCAGCGGAGCTTCCTCCCTTTGCATTGGAAGATCGTTCTAGGTGCAGGGAAAGGCACAATATTTGTGAGTGGATATATTTTAAGCATTTTTTAAGGTTTTAAGAAAATATTGGTGATATGTTATGACAGTGTTTCTCAACTCCAGTCCTCAAGGCGCCCCAACAGGTCATGTTTTCAGGATTTCCATTATTTTGCACAGGTGATTTGATCAGTTGCACTGCCTTAGTAATTACCACAGCCTTTTCAAATCTGAGGGAAATCCTGAAAACATGACCTGTTGGGGCGCCTTGAGGACTGGAGTTGAGAAACACTGTGTTATGATGTTTCTCATGGTTCCTTTCTCCTGAGTTCCCTGTGGGTATGTGGATTGAAAGTCCCTGGATGGTGACACCATACATGTGGATTGAAAGTCCCTGGATTGGATTGAAAGTCCCTGGATGGTGACACCATACATAGCAGCAGCAGTTTGAGACTGGGTTCACACCTATGTAAATTGGATTCAGGTTTCCCTGCATCCAATTCGCATGGCAGGAGATTGTGACCGGCTCTCTATGAAGCTGGTTCACATATCCCCGCTGCGGCTCTGGTGCAAATTTGCACAGGGGTCCTGTGCGTCTTTTAGTCCGTTTCAGGTCCGAATTCAGCCCAAAAATTCAGGCTGAAATCGGACCTGAAACGGTGAATGGGGACGCACCGGACCCCTGCTGTAAGCTGCATGCGGCAAAAGTGTGAAACCAGCCTAAAGCTTTGGTGACCCACCTTAGTGTACACTCAGTTAAGCGAGTGCAAAACCTGGTGGGGGCACAAATGCTGGATTGCTGTGAAGGAGGTCCAAATCCAGAAGGGAGCTTTCATTTAAAGGCATCATCACTTGTGTAGCTAAGCACACAGGCACTTTTAGAAATTTGCACTTTTGGATGGACTATTTATGCACTTATGTTTCTTGTATGCACTTTGCTGATTTTTGCAAGGCATTTATACTTGTTTCATGAGATTCATGTTTATTTTTTTTGTGGATATATACGTAGCTCTCTCACATAGTAATTCACTTACCAGGGATCTGACAAGTAGCAGAACCAATGTGGGTGGATGCACCTGTGATAGACTTACCCGGGACAGAGGCTTTTGGAGGGGACTGAATGCTAGCCTCTTGCCTACCAACTATGGGCCCTGGCATTTGGGGGAGCTGTAAGCATTTGGGAAGATGTTCTGTTACGTAATGCAAAAGGACATTATTACGGAGGCCATGATGGTCTCTGCCAGCTTGGGATTCATAGCTGATATTGATGTCTTCAGCAAGCCACCTGTCTGGGGCCCCTTGCCATAATGTGTTTATTGTAAGTAGGTCTAATGTGCCGCCTAAGGGTCTTTCACCCATTGTTGTTTGTGCTAATTAACTCTGCTACTGTCTGAAGGTGTTCTGTGTTTATACTTATGATAATGTGTATGGTAGTTTGTGGGCTAGGAGACATCTGAGTCATCCAGGTGGTTAATTAAGGATCCTCTGTGATGGGATTAGCCATGAGTCAGCCGTACCTCGTTAGCTAAACCATTATGTGATGTTTTGGGTAAAAATTTGGGTCATTGCTAATGTGGTGAGTGACCTCCTTCCCAATTGTGTAAAAGTCTGTATTCTTGTTCATATAAACAGTTCTTATTCTGGTTTACACCAAAACTGGTACTGCCTGGTTCTTGGGGTAACTTAGTCAGATCCACTGGTCTCGTGTTCCAGAGCTTTGGGAAGCAGCTTCTTGGCGGAGATACCCAGTCAGGGAGTCCGGATTCCGTCACTGTACAGGTACGTCCTCTCACATTAGTCACTTGTGCAGCAGCGCATCCTGTGATCTCTGTATCACTCGGACAATGAAATGGGCCCTTTACCATGAGATCACTGTGACCAATCACAGCAATCACAGTTGTAAACAAAGGCTTTTTATGTCTTTTCTCTCACAGCAATCATCCTCAAGACTATAGTATACACTCAGAGTGTAAAAAAAAAAAAAAAACACGATCACACTGCATCTAAAAGGGGATTGCGGTTGGGGGGTGGTAAAACAGCAGCTCAACCACAAGGATTTACTCCCCCCCAAGTGTTAACAAGCCCTAATAGTGCAGCCAGTCGCAGTGTCTCTTATCACCACTACACCAGTATTGCCATACCAGTGTAGCTAGAAACAGTTTTCCTGATTGCGACCACACCACACCAGACCAGAGCAGCCAGTAACAGTTTTACTGATCATTGCCATACCACGCCCAGTGTCAGTCAACAACGGTGTTCCTGATCTCTGCCACACCAGTGCCAATGTCACAAGACCAGTGTAAGCCATCAACAGTGTCCCTGATCGCTGCCACACCAGTCCTAGTGTCACCAGACTAATGTATTCCAGCAACAATGCAGCTGATTGCTGCTAAACAAGTCAAAGTGTCAAAAGACCAGTGTAAGCCAGCAACAGTTTCCAGATTGCTGCCACACCAATACTAGTGTCACCAGACCAGTGGTGTATTTAGGTTTTGTGCTGCCCTAGGCCTGACTAAACTCGTGCACCCCCTAATTAAATGATGACCCACCCCTTCCTGTCATGGCCACACCTTTCCTGTTTAAGACCCGCCCTGTCATCTGTAAACCCCACCCCTTCCTCTTTAGGCTCCACCTTTTCCTCTCAGAGCTCCACCTCTTCCTCTCTATTGGTACCAAGTGCCTACTTGTATATTTTGTTGTTTTGTATACCATTTCAAATGTTGTATCTATTATTTTCAATGCCCATCTGTACAGTGCCATCAGTGCAGTCCCACCAGTGCCCATCAGTGCAGCCTTATCAGTGCCCATCAGTACAATCCAATCAGTGCAGCCTTATCAGTGCAGTTTATCAGTGCCCATCAATACAGTCTCATCAGTGCAGCTCATCAAACAGAAAAAAAAGTGCCCAAGAGGTATAAGAATCGTACCTGGCTGTCCTGGTAGTTCCCCTCTTCCTCCTCTCTCCAATCGTAAAACACACAGAGCCTGGGCAGGAGGCAGGAGGAAGTTGCGATAGATGCCACAGAGGAGGGTAGGTGGAGCCTCCATCAGTTGCTTTAAGTGCTCCCTCCCCGGTCAAGTCACCACCAGAAAACAGCGCAGCTACAGGTTACAGTAAGCCGCCCGCTGCCAGTTGGGGGCTATAGGTGGGGACAGTTTGTCTGCAGGAGCCAGAACTTGGGAGGGGGGGCTTTTTTTGTGCTGGGACGCCGCCCACCCCCCCTGATAAGTGCTGGCCTGGGCCTTAGCCAAGAAACATCACTGACTGCACCCCCAACCACTACTTGCTTCGGCACCCCCATCCAAAATTGTTCGGAGCTCACTTCTGCCCCCAGTCCAAAACTCACCTCTGCACCCCCATCTACAACTCACTTCTGAACTCTGCACCCTCTTTCTGCGACTCACCTCTGTGCCCTCTTTCTGCGACTCACCTCTGTGCCCTCTTTCTGCGACTCACCTCTGTGCCCTCTTCCTGCGACTCACCTCTGCGCCCTCTTTCTGCGACTCACCTCTGCGCCCTCTTCCTGCGAATCACCTCTGCGCCCGCTTTCTGCGACTCACCTCTGTGCCCTCTTTCTGCGACTCACCTCTGCGCCGTCTTTCTGCGACTCACCTCTGTGCCCTCTTTCTGCGACTCACCTCTGCGCTCTCTTTCTGCGACTCACCTCTGCGCCCTTTTTCTGCGACTCACCTCTGCGCCCTCTTTCTGCGACTCACCTCTGCACCGTCTTTCTGCGACTCACCTCTGCGCCCTCTTTCTGCGACTCACCTCTGCGCCCTCTTTCTGCGACTCACCTCTGTGCCCTCTTTCTGCGACTCACCTCTGCGCCCTCTTTCTGCGACTCACCTCTGCGCCCTCTTTCTGCGACTCACCTCTGTGCCCTCTTTATGCGACTCACCTCTGCGCTCTCTTTCTGCGACTCACCTCTGCGCCCTCTTTCTGTGACTCACCTCTGTGCCCTCTTTCTGCGACTCACCTCTGTGCCCTCTTTCTGCGACTCACCTCTTCACCCCATGTCTGTTCACTTCTGCACCCCGCTTCCTTCTGCAATTCACCTATGCACGCCTCCCCCTTCAATGACCGCAGCTCACTTCTTCACACTTACCCCCTTTTACAGCTAACCTCTGCATCCCTGGCCACAACTCGCCTTTGCACCTTTTCCTACAGCTTATCTCTGCAAACCCCAACAGCTAAGCTTTGCATCTCTTTAACGCTGCTCCCTCTGTATCTCCTCAGCTTTGCATAAGATACCCCCCCCTCTTCTTTCTGCCTTTACCCACGCAGTGTGGCTGCAGCTCTTTTCACTTGCCAGTGGCAGCCGTGGGATCATCAGGCATGGGGGTCGCCATCCGGATGTCTGAAGTAATGCCCCACCCCGTACTCCTGCCCATGATCACACAGCACCAGGCAGGTGTCTCTACGTTGTTTTGGTGCAGCATTGGGAGATTCTGTGGAAGCCAGCGGGAAAGATGCGATCAGGGCTGTCACTAGTAAGCACAGAACTGAGGCTTCTGTGTTTACTAGTAACAGTAGACAGCGGGGTGAGCACACTTGCGCTGAGCCTAGATGTCACGGAGGAGGATAAGCGGAGCCTCCGTCAGTTGCTTAGATTGTTGCCAATCACTGGCCGCTTATGGGGCGCTAGTCCCCTCCCTCCCCAGCCAAGTCACGCCGCTAGTCCCCGCCCTCCCTCCCCGGCCAAGTCACGCCGCTGTTTTGTCACTACAGGCTAGCCGTCTGCCTGGGGGTCTGTAGCTGGGGACGGTTTGTGTGCGGGAGCCAGGACTCGGCAGAGGGGGGCTTTTTCGTGCGTGGATGCCGCCCCCCGCAAAGTGCCGCCCTAGGCCTGGGCCTTGTCGGCCTAGGCCAAGAAACAGCGCTGCACCAGACCAGTATAAGCCAGCAACAGTGTTCCTGATCACCTTCGCATTAGTCCCAGTGTCATCAAACTAGTGCAGCCAGCAACAGCGCTCCTGATCACCACAACAAAAGTGGAGGTGAGATGTTGGTTCCAGGCAACCCCTGTTGACAACTGCACTCCTGGAACATCAGGAACTTTTTTTGTTCTTCCTTTCCTCAGCCTCCTTTACTTTCTGGCCAGTGAGCATGGCTTATCTGGGAGCAGTCAGGTACCAGGAGACCAAGCTTGCTTGGCTTAAAGGTACGGAGCCTGCTATAGGTGATATTCCCTCACCACTCATATGGAGGTGTACATTACAGTGCATTGTTTTCTATAGAGTGTTGGTTGATTTTTGTGGTACACAAGTTACAATGTCCGGTACATAATCAGTCCAAACATTGAAAAAATCTCACACATGTGGTATTGTCATACTCAGGAAAATATGTTTTGGGGTCAAAATCTAAGTGTGCCCATGCTGTGTGTGAAAAACATCTCAATAAATTGATAACCTTGTGTAAAAAAACAAAAAAAAATAGTTTTCAAAAGACTCACAATGTCTCTAAAGGCCAGATACACATGATACAAAAATTGGAAGTAAAATTTTTTTCCAAGCGATCTGCTCATTTTCGGAGCGTTAGTATGGTGCTTTCGACAGCCAATTTGGGTTTTTCGTCAGACAAAAGCTGGATGTGCAGACTAAAAAATTTTTATTGTACGTGAACTCAACGTTCGATTTTCGTACGAAAAAAATCGTAAGCGAACGACTATGCATACTCAGAAACAAAAGAATACATACAAAACTAGTCAACACATTACGTAATTTCTGAAGTAGTACTCCGTCATACGAAAATTTTCGTATGGTGAGTAACCTCTTCACTTTACGGCATAAGACTAGCATGCAACAAAAAACGGACGTTCGGTTGTCCAAAAATCTGATTGTGTGTACGAGGCTTTAGAAGATACCTTGGGTTGCTGGCTTTCCAAAATGTGGTCATTTTATGGCCATCTGAAAAGGTAAAGAGCCTCATCTACAGATACCGCAAAAGACTTCAAGCTGTCATTGATGTTAAAGGGGGCAATACACGGTATTAAGAACTGGGGTATTTAAACTTTTGATCAGGGTCATTTGGGTAGTTTCTGTTGTGATTATGATTTAAAAAAAGTAAGTGATTGATAATAAATGGCTTCAGCCAAACACTAACCATGAGTGAAAGAAAAGTTTTTGTGTTATCATTCATATTCTCTGAAAAATGGCCAAGAAATCATAAATTCTGCCGGGGTATTTAAACTTATGAGCACAACTGTATATTGAGAACTTCCTCCATAGAAAATCTTATTTTGATTTTTTTTCTTGTTTAATGTCTTTTTTTTACTCAAGTTTGTAGCATTCAAGGCATTAAAACATTTATGCATTTTATTCTTCTGTTGGTCATTCTATTTGTTCTAGTATGCCAGTTAGTCACAATGTTTATAAAAATGTAATTTGATGTAGTAACATGTGGGTAGGCAGTCTTTCTACACCCAATTTTAAAACCGGGTGGGTGGACACTAAATTGAATGCTGAAGTTGAGAACATGGGGATTAATATAGGAAAATTTAGGTAAATAAGAAAACAGAGATGAGGATCGAAAGATAAATAGGAAAAGGTTAGGAAGGGAAATCCATTACTAGGACGTTTAATCTATATAGCTTCATAAATAAAAATCTGAGCTCCACTCCCACAAAGGATATCTTTTTCGCATAAATGTGTGTATAGAGAGAATGCAATAGTCAGAAGTTACAGACATAGATTAGTATGTTCAAGGTAACCATGTGTTTTCAAATGATTTAAAGAGAAATTATGGACTTGTGGGCATTTCCACCAGACATGGGTGAAGTTAGCTATTCTGTATGGCACTACATACCACCTAAATAACAGTTTGTAGTTGGTTTCCAGGGCATTTACATTTTGGAGCAAGTTCTGTTGATGTTCAAAGTTTGCTTCTAGCCTTTTCCGTCAACATTCATCTGCATTTAGTTTAATAAATACTGATGTATAAAAGCAGGGTTGATAAGAGCGTAGAGTTTATGGTAGAGTATATGAGGGAAAAGTAGGCCAGGGGTGAGTGTGTCTTTATTACATATGAATTTCAAAGCTGTGAATGTTTGTGTGGAGTTAGTCGTTTTACTGTTACTGTAATTTTAAATTTGAAAATAGGAGATTTTTAAATTTGTAAGTAACATATGTTGAGTGTGTTTAATGGCATTTTAGTATAACATTCATGAAGGTGTGTAATATGACAAATTTAAGAAACTTTTCGTTTAGTATACCGTATTAGTAATTTCATCCTCCGTGTGAAGGAGGTATGTATGCAGGGTTAAAGTGGTACGTGTGGAGATGAGAGGTTGTAGGAATATTTTATATTATCCTATATGTTATTTGATTCAAGATCAGTTAACTGCCTTGTGGTATAAACCCGAGTAAATTATATATTCTATAGAGACTCCTTTAATGAATGATTAAATCTTGTAAAATCAGGAAAATTAATCATCACAAGATGTTTTTATAAAACCCAACAAAGGAGGGCAGTAGTACCACATGCTAGTTTCTGTTATAGACAAATGGGTAGCAGCTAAAAATATATCTATCATTTATCCACAAACCTAAAATGGAACTTTGCATGAAAATGCAAGGTCCTGCCATTTCTTAGCCTGGTTAAGCTGACCTGCAAAAATATATCCAGGAAAAAAGTGGATCTCTCTGCAATTTACTGGCAATAAAAATGCAGTCCTAAAAGACAAGTATAGTGGGTGTGTAAATGAAAATAATTTAGTAGTCTCTTTATTATCTAATTAACTAAATGGAAGGCCCCTCCATGGGACCCCCTCTTTAACTCTACTCTTTACAATTAGGTTTTTAAACTTTACCCTCTCTACCTTTAATTCTCAGATTTTCTACTCCCCTGTTCCTTTATTCCTATTTTCTTAACCTATTTTCCCTGTCGACTTTAGTAACTTCCACACCTACTACGGTCGACAATGTTGTTTTATCCTATCTCCATACATAACATGGACAGGTTGTTCTTTTTTTTTTTGCTTATGACTAACATCTGACAGATACCCATTGGCACGTTTTTTGGACTTCCCCATTAATTGAGATTGTAGGCCACACACCCTCTCCTTACCATAACCAAACCCAGCTCTGCTAAATTATAATGAAACATACACCATATTGGCAAATAATTGGCCGCGGCACCTTTATTGGTTTTAAATATTAAACATAAATTCTTTCCTTATTCAAATTAACCTTATCATAACTTTAATTCACACCAAAAAAATACACTGCCCAGTTATCAGAACTCGAGCAGCAACCAAACCACAGTTTTTATATAACAAAAAACAATCCCCACCAGCCGGGCTTGAAATCAAGTCCGGCCCATCCCCACCACCGCGGCTATCTCAATCCCCGATTGTATACCTAAATTAAATAAATCTACACCCACGTCCGAGAGGTGAACCCCATCAGCCATGTAAAACCCGGGAATCCCTCCCTCAAAATCCATGTGCCTATATGACAAACCACCAATACTAGGCATGAATTTTTCCATGGCTCTGTTCACCCTTTTTCTTATTCTTTCCATCACTCTCTTCTGTGGCGAAGACAGCCTATAAAGACGTGAGATTATCTCAGAAAACACGATAGTCGTGCCCGAAGAAGTCAACATAAATCGGTGAAGATCCCTTCTGATCATAAATAACAAATCTAATGTTCTAACGTTACCTAAATCGTTACCCCCAACATGGAGCACTAAAATGGAAGGGGGGGGGCCACACCTGAAATAACCTGGTTAAATGAAAATATAATTGATGCCATTGTAGGCCTCGCACACCCTTCCAAAACAACTCGAAGGATTCAGGCGGAAATGACAAGTTCGTGGAATATTTTCATTGAGCCGCTCTTTTCCACGCCAAATGTATAAAAGAGTGTCCCAGAATCCATACTGTGCGATGTAAGTCTGGAAAATCAAATAAACAAATTAGGTCTTACATACAGTTTGAAACACTTAGATTTCCACCTCCCCAATTCCTTAATGGCCAATTCATCCATACCTTTTCTGGCAGCTTCTGACGCTGCGCCTATTTTAAAAGAATGGGAAGAGAACCGGAAGCCATGGAAACCCATTATGCCCAAACCATTTTTAAAAACGAAATTAAACTGATATTGTGACATTGGAACTGAGTTACAATGAATAAGGGAATGGCCTGTAACCCGGGGCCTGACCTCCAGGAATTGTCGTACCGCAGAAACCAGGCACACTGACTTTTCATCATGTTCCCATAAGGTAATCCATGTACGCTTCCCACATTGATCTGTCTTAGAACACTGTAGCCATACGTGTACCGCTGAGCGTTCTAAATGTACTTGCTCAGAAAGGAGGCCCGAGCTGCCAAATCTTGAGCCCGGCACAAGCTCATAGATGCGGAGAGCACCAAAAAATCCTAACACAAAAGCTGTTCTGAACAGCAATGTTTCCTACTCAGAATAGCAGATCGTGATGTAGCTACACAAAGGCCACTAAGCATGGTTAGTGAAATTGGCCTTCTGCTATCCGGAAGAAAATTCTTTCTCTTGTACCCTTTAATTGCCTGCTTTACCGAAAAATACGACATACAGGACGGCAGGCCCCTCAAATGACAGAAAAAGGAAATCCCAGCTAAGGACTTCAACAAATGGCTGCCCGAATAACCTTGCTGCATTAGGGTAGACACGAAAAGCCAGAATCCCTACTTCCGACAGCCTGTCGCCACTCAGTCCTGCTGAGTTTGCAAAGGATAACCAATTGCTCCATGCAGCAGAGTAGCCGGCCCAAGTCCTAGGCGCCACTGATCCTTGGATAGCCTCCGATGCCAATGTCAGATCAACGTCCACACGTGCTCCGGACACCTGTGCCTACTTCGTCTGCCTCTGGCATCAATTGCCGAAAACGGTCCATCTGAAACCGGGATAATGAATCAGCTATCACATTCAACTTCCCAGGAGTATTTTTAACCTTTAACCAAATATTGTATTGAAGGCACAATAAAACTAGATGACGTAGTACCTTAATAACCCGCAATGAGCTGCAAGAAAGGCAATTCACTGCAAAAAGAACCCCTTTGTTGTTCGTTTCAACCAAGATTCTTCTATTAGCAAAATATGCACCCCACAGCTTGATTGCTACCAAAACTGGGAACAATTCCAAAAGCACAATGTTTTTCGTAGCATTCTGACTTATCCAAGACTCTGGCCTAGCCGCGCAACACCAATGAGATTCCCAGATAGCCGCAAAAACAGCTGCATCAGTAAATAAATGAAAATCCGGCGCGAACACAAAATCCTGCTGAAACAAAGACCGCCCGTTATATGATTCCAAAAACATTGCCCAGACCCGTAAATCCTCCTTCAGGGAGTTAGTCAACCTGCCATGGGCAAACAGAGACTTAAGGCCAGAACAAGCAAGATAAAGCCGCCGAGAAAAAATCCGGCCTACCGGCATGATTCTACATGCAAAGGTCAAATTACCCAATAAGGACTGCAATTCTTTCAACAAAACTTTTTTCTTCCGCAAAAATTGGGACAACAAAAATCTCAACTTTTCCAACTTCGCCACAGGCAAACTAAATTCCATTCTGACAGTATCAATGAGAATTACAAGGAACTCCAAAGCTGATGATGGTGCACACGTCTTCTCTTCTGCCAACGGAATGCCGAAATCAAGTGAGATGGACCGAAACAACTGCAACAATTCTGCACAAAGTGTACCATCCGCCGGACCCACAAACAAAAAATCATTGAGGTAGTGCACCAAGCTGTCAGATCCTGACTGAAAACAGACCACCCAATGAAGGAAGGTAGAAAAAACTTCAAAGTATGAACATGACAATGAGCATCCCATTGGAAGGCATTTGTCGAAAAAATAACAATCCTCGAAATGCATACCCAGAGAACTAAAAGCAACCAGAGAAATTGGCAGCAGACGGAAGGCTGATTGTATGTGGCCATTAAGGCCCCTTGGCCACAAGCCCTTATCTTCTCGATGGCCTCAAACGTTGCATATTTCACCAAACACAATGACTCATCAATTTCATCATTTAGCGATTTTCCCTTCGGGAATGACAGATGATGAATCAATCGAAATGCATGTGGTTCTTTTTTTGGAACTACCCCAAGCGGGGATGTGCGAAAATTCCGAAAAGGCGGATCTTCTATACGCCCCTCAGCAATCTCCTTCCACAACTTATCCCTAACCACCTCCGGAAAACTTTCAACCGACCTCAGGTTATCCATCACCTCACACCAATCTCCCAAAAAAGGGGGGTAATGGAAAACCCTGGGAAAATCCCTCAATGAGCAATTGGGCCTTCACCTCTGGGTAATTGGCCAGCCATGATCGCATTTTTTCCAGCCTCATTGGAGTGCAGGCTCTTAGGAAAAATAGCTTTCTGCGTGTGGCCCGTGCCCGTGGAGGCGGCTTTCTTGAAACATTTATTTGCCGGATGGGCTCCAGCACAAAAGGCACATTCATGCCGATACTTGCATGAAGTGTTAAACCGACACTGATTCTCATTGAATGCAAAGCAACAGCCTTTTCTATAGGCTGCTTGAGCAGGAGTAACCGCACTGATTCTTGGCGCAACCTGTTTTTGTAGCAATATCAGGTTCAGCCATAGGCCCACATCTTTCGTGCCCCACCGGAGTGACAGGTGAATAACGAGCTTCTGATGAAAAGATTCATAATAGAAATACCACCCCAGGCCCCCAAAATTTTTATAGGCCCCCAAAATTTGGTCCAGATGCTGGAAAAGACCCCCACACAATTTTTTCCGCTTTTCCGCCGCTACACCAGCATAAATGCAATACGCTTGCAGCCAATTGTGAAAAGATCTAGATGCAGTTCTACACCTGTCCTCCTCCTGCTTTTCCTCCCCCTTCTATCAGATTTAAATGTAAAATCTTTTTGGTGGGGAAGAAGCGACAGAATATCCACAAAATCTCCCCGCCATATTTTCTCTTTCACTGATGAACCTAAATGGTAACCCAGGGGGGAAATTTCACAAGGCATAACATCTTTCATACAGGCTTCTGGTATACAATTCCTATCCCTTTCTCCCTGAGCTGTGTGATAAGCGTGTTCACTATTCTGCAAAGTCCTGACCAGAGGAGAGATTACTGGAGAAAAATTGGGAACAGAAATGCCGCTGGAAACAGCAGCAGGGGCTGGGATGGGTAAAGCAGAAGAAGTAGCAGCAGAGACAGGGTTAACCACAGAAGAGAAAGATTTGACCAAAGCAGACAGAGAATGAACTAGTACAGATAAAGTTTGAAACTGCTGACACTCACCAGACACATTTGGCTGCCCTGTATTCTGCTTAGCCATGCCTTCAAGTAGTACACCAGGACCTGCACCCTGCGCTCTCACATGCAGCATGCCATCTTGTGTCTCCTCTTCCAGGCATACTTCTTGCTGCAGCTGCTCCTGCCTGACATCTGGAATGAGGGGGGGCTGTGGGGAGGACGCCTGCACCCTTGTCTTCTGCGCTTTGGGCTGTGTGGCTGTGCCCCGCCGACTGCTGGTCCCTGGCGACCGAGAATCAGTCCGCCTCTTCTTGTTAGTTCGGCGGCCGTGACCTGGCCCGCCGCCGCCATCTTTCTCCGGCTCCTTGCTGCGTTCCAGGAACACAGCTCCCCCCACTGCTGGGCTAAAACGAACAGGTGTAACACGTGTGAACTGCGCTAACCCCTATTATTTTACCTGAAGTGAAAAAAAATTATTTCCAAATATTGATGTGAAACAAAATAAATACTGTTACCGTTTGAAGATAAAACTAAAAACAAGATTAAATTGAAACAAAATGAAACAAAGAGACTAAAGTGCTGCAATCTTACTAAAACCAAGAATTTTCAGTTTTAACAATATAATAACGGGACTCAGGTGCGCTACTAGTGTCTATCCCACCCAAATATGAAAATGAACTGGTGGCCAAAAAATGTATACATGTGTAAAAACAATTAAACACAAATGAGTGATTAACGTGACAAAGTCCCCTTGAGGAATGGGTGGTGGAAAAACAATTCAAACAGTCCTATAATTTCAAATAGGTGCTTTTCTTAGAAAAACGTTCTTTTAGAAGGTGCTATGATCCTAGGATGAAATAAAAAGGACGGCCGCTTACCAGATGCATGGGACCCCTATTACGGGGGTCTAACAGGCTTAGATACAGTAAATCTTGCAGACGGGGATGGCTGAAGGGATTCCCACAAACTCAGATATCCATCTACCTCTGAACTTCCACTGGCATAGGCGATATCCCGCTGACTGAAAACAGCTGATCTGTGCTGAAACAGCTGATCGGAGGAGCAGCTGACCTGTGTGTTCAAACCGCAATCTTTCTCCTGCATTGTGGAATCAGAGTAGCCGGCCGGCTTGGTTCCGCATGTATAAGAGGGGATTAGAAGAAAAAAGCCTCCATGGTGCAGTAAATTAAAACTTCTTTTATTTAAAAACCACGGTCGGCATCAAAGTTTTTGACAGAAAATCAAAACTGAACGAATGCTGGAGCAGTGTTTTCTATTGAGGCTAGACTGCTACTGTGTGGTGACGTCAGGCTTCATAGCTCCACCCATATTCTCCAAAAAAGAGAGTACTATAACAGACTAAAAAGAGTAATGAACCAAGTCTATATTCTGTAATAATCTTTGTTTTACCACGGTTACTCTTGAACACTGTTGACTGTCAGTCTGTGATGACTTTAATTATTCCATTGTAACTATCAATGGTGTTATTTTGACGGATTACCTAACAAACCTCTGCAAAAAAAAATTATTCAGTGGTCTCATTCAAACTACTGGTGTGTTCAGTTATTTCTCTATTATACTTCCTTTTGGTGGCTTACATAGCAAAACCTGAACTGCAGCTAACAAAAAATGGCTCAAAAATTGCAAGTGGTGCTCGAAGTTTTGAACATTGTCATTACTGATCTCAGTTTACTCCTAAATATTTTCCACCCCTTTAAAAGGAGCTCATGCCAAGTTCAGTTCCAGACGTGGGTGTGCTGCCTGATAGTTATCTGCATTTCTGCTGCTGATCATAAATGCTCAAAATAGTTAACCACTGATACCAGGACTTTATGCCCATTACTCAAATACGATTTTTTGGTCTGTGCCTCTCGATTAGTTGCCTTATTGTAAGCTTTTCTAGTTACCCTGTCAGGATCCTGACTAATCTTTGTTCTCCGATTTGGCTCTGCCACTTACTTGCCTAGCTGTGCCCTTGTTGCCATGACAGAGACCGCTGGTCACTATCTGGCCAGGTATAATCAATTTCACACTTTAGCTGTGGAAAATGGAAAGATTAGCTGAAATGTACTTATTCTGCCTTGAGAAGAGGCATTAAAGGTGAAGTGCAGGAATTGAAAAATACAAACACACATACTTACCTAAAATACTTCATATCTACCCGCGTTAGGATAATGAGCTCTTCTGTGAATATGATAAACACTAAAACAAAATTTTAAAAATACATACTGTAAACAGACAAATACAATTAAGGCTGTCACTGTTACAAGGTTCCATGTTCTTAAGAAACTATATATAAACTCACAGCGCTGCCATCCTCCAACAAATACTAATTACCCAATATATAAATCACAAACATAAAAAGTTCATATGTGATCAGTGTCCATTGCAGTAATCTTCAAACTGTGCTTAATATGACAGATAGTGCAGTCTTTAAACCTTTAGTGAATCTGTGCAGTGACTTCTCTGAAAGGTGGTGCAAAATCACAGTGAGTGCTGTGTTCCCCTCCTGTGTGCCCGCACTCACCAACAGCTGTGGACTCTTATGCAAAGCATTAAGGGCTCATGCATACTGCATCTCAAAGAAGCTGCCCCTCTAGGCTTTTGAGCTTTTTTTTGAGCTCTCGTTTTTCTTTGCCTGGAAACTCCCCTCCATTTTAGCCAATGGGGTTGATTTACTAAAGGCGAATAAAGACTGTGCACTTTGCAAAGTGCAGTTGCCCTTTACAAGTGCAGCTGCTTCAGAGCTTAGTAAATGAGGTAAGGTTTCACTTTGCAAAGGGTACCCAATCATGTGCAAGGAAAATAAAAAAAACAAAATTTTTGCTTGCAATTGAATGGATGATGGAAGTCAGCAGAGCTTCTGCTTATTTATTAAGCTTTGAAGCAACCACACTTGCAGAGTGCAACTGCACTTTGCAAAGCGCAGTGTCTTTTTGCCTTTAGTAAATCAACCCCAATGTGTCTATGCACACTATGGCTTTTTCAAGAGTTTAAATGCATATGCTCTTACAGGCAGAACCCCCCCCCCCCCCCCCCCCACCAAACATGCGTTTTTGAGGAGGAGCTTACGAGCAGAAGAGACGCCTAAGTGCCCAAAAACACACAAAAAGTGCAAAAAAGCTCAAAATCGCACCAAAAAAAAGGAAAAAAAATAGCGGAGGGGAGGGTTTGTGAAAAAAACGCTTATGCTCAAAAAAGCTCAATAAAAACGCTCAAAGGAGAACAAAAAACCACAAGCTTCTTCAAACTTTTAGGCAGAGCAATAAAAGCTCAAATGCCTGTAAAAGCTGATTTTTTATTTGAGCTACAGTGTGTATTAGCCCTAAGAGTCAACCAGGCTCAAATTGCAGGTCTCTAACGTTCATAGGATCTGTGCTTCTCTCTCCACTGCTCCTCCAATGTGATTGCCAGGGTTCAGTAGCTGGTATATTCCTCACATGTGAAAGGATAGCAAAAAGGGGCCCGCCTAACGTAATTCCATTTACCACTTGCTGACTGCCCTATAGCAGTTTTACTGCTACAGGGGGGTAGTAATGTATATATTTGTACACAGGCATGATTTTAGTTTTTTCCAGGTATTTACTAAAACATATTCCAGCTAAAGTTATATAATGGATATGGGCTGAAAGTGCACAGTCAGGTTTAATTCAAGGGTATGTACATTAGGGGTGTGGAGTTTAATCGCTGCATCGTGATTCGGGGGCCCCCGATGTGGCATCGATGCATGCGACCCAAAAAATCGATGTCGGGTGACGTCATCCCGACTTGCCTTGCCCCTCCCGGAAGTGTGCTCCCAGCAGGTCTGTCAAAATAGCAGCTTCATACCTCATTTCTTAGTGTGTGTATAACTGTAAATGCCGCTCATGTGACTGCCAGGTCCGGCCCGCCTCTCTCCTCTCACGTCTCTCGTGACGTCAGCTGAGAACTCCCACTGACGTCAGGAGAGACGTGAGACTGAGAGGAGAGAGGCGGGCCTGACTGAGCAGTCACATGAGCGGCATATACAGTTATACACAGACTGAGAAATGAGGTATGAAGTTGCATATATTTTAAAATGCACATACAGCGGTGGGCACTTAATGGATTATAACTGCATTTTTTACCACACAGGCTCCTGACCTTCCAGCAGCCGTGTGTGTGAATTCCTGTACCCTGTAGTGCACCGAATTAGTGCACTTACTAAAGTGGAGTTCTACCCTTTTTTAGTTTATTAAAAGTCAGCAGCTACAAAAAGTTTAGCTGCTGACTTTTAATAAACAGACACTCACCTGTCCTTCAATCCAGCGACGTGGCCACCCAAACCCTCCATTCTCTCCAATGGCTTGGTCTTGCGGGGGGTAAATCTTCTGGAGGTCAAGTGGTTAATTAAAAAAACACACAATTGGTTAAATTCACTAGAATCATACGCAAAAAAAGACAGAATCACCAGGGCGAGAACACTGCATCAGCCTGCGTTCCACCAGCCAGATGGGATATATAAATATGGTGCGCTAATCTCCTATAGGTTAATATACAATCGTGCTATATATTGTGATAATGCCGCATAAAAATTCCAAACCACTACATAAAGTGCCAAGTGCTATAAGTTAGTCAATATATAAATGTGCTAAATAATGAATAAATTACCATTTAACCTCAACAAACATGTGTATATATATAAATAAGTTATAAAAATATATAAATATAAATTGATCGCACACAATAAACTCTATATCAAGCACTGGTGATCAGAAATTTGCATTAAAAAGAGTTCTGTCCATTGTTGATACTGCTGTTGAGATGAACTGCGGCCAAGTAAAAACACATAAATAACAATAGCAACAAATAAAAGTACCAGATCTTTGTGAACAGTGACTTTTGCATACGGCGGTTTTATAGATGGAGTGTGCCCAGCTGGTTTAATCACTCTTTGCTGATAATCGCCATGTCTTCCAGGGCTCAAACATGTAAAAAGCAAAAGCAAAAGTGTAGTACTGCAGAGACTTTCTATCAGCTGTCTCAAGCTGATGCACTCACATGTGCTCGCTAACTGGGGCAGCGTGTGTAGCAGTCAGGCTTACTCCTCCTCTCAGCCTGTTCGAGTGCCTGCACACTCGTGGCTGACGTCACTGGCTCCTCCTCCCGACGCGTTGCGTCACAGGTCACGTGACATTCTCAAGGGAATGAAGCCTAGTGACGAACGTGTGGGTTTTAAACCGCACGGTGTTTACAGGTTGCCATAGTGATTTCGGATTCATTTGGATCATCATGCGCATCATTGGACAGCCAAAAACCATGCAAAGATGTTAAAAGTTGATACATAGGTATAAACAAATACTCTCAATTCCAATGACGCTTGAACCTAGACTTAGCTAAACTATAAATAAACCTTGAATGGATACTTTATTAACATTTCAGTGTATGTAGTTAAAAACTAAATGCATGTCTCCTGCATCAAGTGGTACAAACTGTTTAAAATATAAAAAACATTTTTTTTTTTTTTAAACCGCAAAGTTGTCTGTTCCAAACAAACAGACCTAAAAGAATGCAAATGTGGATATACTTACTACATCAGAGATTAATTAAAAATTAGATATAAAACAATTGAGATCAAAATCAATATTTAATCCTGATGGCTCAAAGCAATTCATTTCATATATCCATCTGGATTTGAAATTGTAGTAATAATATTACATTCGTGGAACAAGCAAACGTAATAGGTAACACATTCATAGAAAAAGGGTACAGTGAAGATTTTATAAAAGGAAAAATCCAGGAGGTTTTGGAAATACCCAGAGAGTCCCTTATAATGGATAACGAGAACAACAAGAAGAACCAGAATGATATCCCTATGATATTCAACTATAATGTTCAACACAAAAAAATTGAACAGATAATTAAGAAGCACTGGTCACTTTTAAAAGCAGATGCATAACTGAAGAAAATTTTACCGGATAAACCACATTTTATATATAGAAGAGCACCAACTCTTAGAGACCTGATTGTGAAGAATGTACCAGATCCCCCAAAAAGAAACCATGATTTTACTTTTTTTAAGGGAAAAGGCTTTTATCCATGCAAAAAATGTGTCGCAACACAAATCAAAACGGACAAAAGTGCAATAAATTCATATCGAATACCACCAAAAAAGAATATGAAATCAAAGACTTCATCTCATGCCGCACGGAAGGGGTTGTTTACATGTTGGAATGTTCTTGTTCCCTACAATACATTGGAAGAACTAAACGCCCTTTATGGAAAAGATTACGTGAGCACATACAGAATTTCAAGTCAGGATTCCCAAAGCAGAAGCTGAAGTACACGATAAAAATGCCACGGAACTAAAATTTTGGGCAATTGAGAAATTCAAAGCCCACTGCAGGGGCAGTCACAAAATTAGGAAATTGAGTAAAATGGAATCCAGATGGATATATGAAATGAATTGCTTTGAGCCATCAGGATTAAATATTGATTTTGATCTCAATTGTTTTATATCTAACTTTTAATTTTTAATTAATCTCTGATGTAGTAATAATATCCACATTTGCATTCTTTTAGGTCTGTTTGTTAGTACAGACAACTTTGTGGTTTAAAAAAATAAATAAATAATTATGTTATATTTTGAACAGTTTGTACGACTTGATGCAGGAGACATGCATTTAGTTTTTAACTACATACACTGAAATGTTAATAAAGTATCCATTCAAGGTTTATTTATAGTTTAGCTAAGTCTAGGTTCAAGCGTCATTGGAATTGAGAGTATTTGTTTATATCTATGTATCAACTTTTAACATCTTTGCATGGTTTTTGGCTGTCCAATGATGCAGCATGATGATACAAATGAATCCGAATTCACTATTGCAACCTGTAAACACAGTGCGGCTTTTTAAACCCACACGTTCGTCACTAGGCTTCATTCCCTTGAGAATGTCACGTGACCTGTGACGCAACGCGTCGGGAGGAGGAGCCAGTGATGTCAGCCACAAGTGTGCAGGCACTCGAACAGGCTGAGAGGAGGAGTAAGCCTGACTGCTACATACGCTGTCCCATTCAGCGAACACATGTGAGTGCATCAGCTTGAGACAGCTGATAGAAAGTCTCTGCAGTACTACACTATTGCTTTTCCTTTTTACATGTTTGAGCCCTGGAAGACATGGCGATTATCAGCAAAGAGTGATTAAACCAGCTGGGCACACTCCATCCATAAAACCACCGTATGCAAAAGTCACTGTTCACAAAGATTTGGTACTTTTATTTGTTGCTATTGTTATTTATGTGTTTTTACCTGGCCGCAGTTCATCTCAACAGCAGTATTAACAATGGACAGAACTCTTTTTAATGCAAGTTTCTGATCACCAGTGCTTGATATAGAGTTTATTGGTAAACCATTAGGAAGATTCAATTTTTGTGTGCCATCAATTTATATTTATATATTTTTATAATTTATTTATATATACACGTTTGTTGAGGTTAAATGGTAATTTATTCATTATTTAGTAGACATGTGCACACTGAAATATTTCGTTTCGGAATTTAGTTTTCATCCGAAAAATAAATTTATTTAGTTACTCCCGAAATTCGTTTTTCTTTATTTTGTTTTTCGTTAAAAACTTGCATTCGTCCGAAAATCGAAATTAATTAAGGTCGAATCTGTCATTAAAGGCTTATGGTGTCTGTCGAATGTTCAAAGTAGATTCGACGGAGCAGCTAAACTGTACAACGCCGCAATCGTACATTCCGGTCGAAATTTCCCGGATGCATTTGACCGGAAATGTACGATTGCAGCATCGTACAGTTTGTTTAGCTGCTCCGACGAATCTTCTAACTTTCGACAGACACCATAAGCCAAAGATTCACGTTTGTATGTTTTAGTTTCTGTGTCGAATCTTTATCGTTCATGATCATTGGTCTACTCTGCCCCAGCAGTCAGCCAACCAAACTGTCACATTCGTTTCTCAATCGCAAGTGCAATGGCGGCCGCATAATCCGACGCTGTGTCTGTCTCAGATATGGCAGCAACCCATAATGAAGACATGGAGGAGGACGTTCCTGGGCCTTCTATGGAGGCAGCAGCAACATCCCCAACACCAGCATCCAAAAATGGGCAGCGGGGGGGGGGGGCACAAGCTGCAACCAGCAGGAAGCGTAACCTTACGTGGACTCACATTGAGTCCCAGGTCCTTGTAAGGGAAACGCTTCCTTGCTGGATGCAGCTGTGTGGCCCCTGCTCCAGGGAAACCACTCAGGAGTGGAAGCGGGAGAAGTGGGAGATCTCCAGAAAGGTTGAGGAGACCTATCGCCATCGGCGTGACCCAACTGCCTGTCGCAAAAAAATCAGCGACAAAAAAAAAGGTAAGTAACGTGTCTGATTATTATTTTTTTCTTACATTTCA
This sequence comes from Lithobates clamitans, assembly GCA_037952925.1. NCBI lineage: Eukaryota > Metazoa > Chordata > Amphibia > Anura > Ranidae > Lithobates > Lithobates clamitans. The sequence continues at coordinate 10,282,637 of JBBGZY010000616.1, read as the reverse complement.
ACCACTTCAGCCCCGGATGATTTGGCTGCCAAATGACCGTGCCACTTTGTGCGATTCGGCACTGCGTTGCTTTAACTGACAATTGCGCAGTCGTGTGACGTTGCTCCCAAACAAAATTTACGTCCTTTTTTTTCCCCACAAATAGAGCTTTCTTTTGGTGGTATTTGATCACCTCTGCGGTTTTTATTTACTTTTTGCTATACAAGTATCCCCAACAAATATATAAAAAACTAATTTTTTCCTCAGTTTAGGCCGATATGTATTCTTCTACATATTTTTGGTAACAAAAATTGCAATAAGCGTTTATTGATTGGTTTGCGCAAAAGTTATAGTGTCTACAAAATAGGGATAGTTTTATGGCCTTTTTATTAATAATTTTTTTTACTAGTAATGGCGGTGATCAGCGATTTTTATTGTGACTGCGACATTATGGCGGACACATCGGACACTTTTGATGCCATTTTGGGACCATTGTCATTTATACAGTGATCAAAGCTCAAAAAATGCACAGATTTTACTGTGTAAAAAATGACACTGGCAGGGAAGGGGTTAACCACTAGGGGGCGCTGAAGGTGTTAAGTGTGTCCTAGGGAGTGATTTTAACTGTGGGGGGGGTGGGCTACCAGTGACACAACACTGATCACTGCTCCCGATGACAGGGAGCAGAAGATCACTGTCCTGTCACTAGGCAGAACAGGGAGATGCTGTGTTAACAGAGGCATCTCCCCGTTCTTCAGCTCCGTGACACAATCGCCGGTACCCGGCGGACATCGAGTCCGCGGGTCCCGATGTCACGTTACTTTGCGCAGCCGTACCATTCTGCCGATATATATCTGCGTGAGCTGGTCAGCAAGTGGTTAGAAATGAAATCACATATTATGCCCAAAAACAAGTCCCCCCCCCACACACGCATAAACATATATTATTGTTATCACATGTGATGTCAGTAAAGTTAAGTGATTTTTTTTTTTTTTAAAAGGAATAAATAATTTTCAATTTATCCTCCCTCCTGTGAAAAACCAAATTTGCCCATAGGTGTGCCTAGCCTACACATGAAAGCAAAGTTTGCAGTTGCACATGTTAAATATATTATCGCCACAATCATTTTAAGAGGAATATTTCCATGGCCGTTATTTGCTCTTAGTTATCACTAAACTGAGCAGTAAGTTCTTTTAAGTTCCACTTGACCTGACCACCTGTAGGTTACGCCCCCTTTCTGACCAGGCCATATTCTGCTATTTAGCGCGTTGCAGCTTTAAACTGCATGCTCCTGCGATGTACTACCCAAATGAAATTTATGCTATTCTCCCGCCACATATAGAGCTTTTATTGGTGGCATTAGATCACCGCTGGGTTTTACATTTTTTGTTATTGAAAAATAAAAAGAGTTAAATATATATTATATATATATAAAAAAAGTGTTACGGTGGCTGGACTTAACCAGCTTGCGGACCCGCCATATGTTTAGTTACTATGGGGGGGTCCACATCCGCAAGTGGGTTAATGCTTTGCAAAAGAAACAAGAAAGGAAATTTTACACCATACACAGATCACACAAGCGCGTAATAATAATTAGAAAGGTGGACTGGAGTGGACAATGGACATTTACTCGGCACAATCCCAATCCTGTCTTTTATATTTTATTGTGCACCAAAAAAGCATACGTTTTTCTTACAATAAATTAGGTTAATAAATAAATGTGCAAACCTTGTGCTACATGAAAAAATGTGCCTAATCCAAAAATTCCATTTGCATTGTTTCATTCTACGGGTTCATTCTACATGTGTTGATGTCATTTTCAGATTACAATTGTAGTTTAATTGTGGAACCCGTTTCTCTTCTCTTTTTGTTTTGCAGTTCCATAGTGCGTAAGCGCAGGCAGTTGGGTGGGCGCAGAGGGAAGCAGGTACCTCTCCTCCCCCTAGCGGCTGTAGGGGAGGATGAGATCAACCAGCTGCTGGCTCATCAAGGTTGGTGTCAGCATTGCATTGTGTGCAGGACATTTTTTTTGTCAAGCACGCGATGCGACATAGTCATTTACCATGATGTGCTTGATTTTATTTAAAGATCGTATCCAGGCCCAGCGCCTCCGGAGACAGAGGGCGGAGGAGCAGGAGTCCTCCACGTCATCAACATGCAGTAAGTACTGTAGTAGTGACACTAATACAGTGGTTCCTTTTCCATTTGTCCAGCCTTCCATTGTCGATTCCAGTGTCATTGCTTCTCGCTCAAGAAGTGACAGGTAGAGCCTCTGCGACGCTGTCAGGTAATGCGTAACTTACGTAATCTGACAGAACATCGCCGCTCTGAATTGAGGCGCCTGATCAATGGCGGTGCACCTAGCACTCCCCGCTGGAACCAGGACAGGTAAGTACCTCGTATTTGTTTTTTTAATGATTTTTTCTAAATGGTGAATGCATGTCCCTGCCTTGTAGATAAACGTTAGTGACCTGCCATATATTGCCATGCTAATGGATAATTCATTTTATCTATATAAACTACAGTATATTTATTTATAGTAATTTGAAGCTTGAACATTGTAACGTTCATCATTTCTCCTTTATAAATAGGTGTCATCCAGTCAGAGGGGGAGACTCAGGAGGAGGAGGCTGAGGCAGCAACGCCCACATGTAAGTTAGTATAATCTTGCTGGTATCTGCTGAGTGATCATACATGTTTCAATGTTCTTGTACTAATGTGTGAGATTGTTGTACACTGCAGATTGTAATGTTCTTTTCTATCATTAATCAACAGCTACTGAGGCTGAGCAGGAGGTGGAGGAGACCTGCCCTGTAGAGGCTGCTGGGGATGCGGAAGAACAGCCAGACGCGGCAGATCCAGGGAGTAAGTATAACTTTTTTTGCATTTTCCAGGCAAATATAGTATTTGAAATATGAAATGCTGATGGCATACCTTGTCTAGAAATGGTTGTGATTTATTCTGCAAGGCCTCGGTTTAGCTGGAATTATTAATTATATTAGTCCCCCTCTGCAGCTGATTCCAGTCTTCCTGTTAGCGTGACCTGTGCTTGTTATTTACTCAATGTCCCTGATCACGCCACCTTCTTGCTGCAGTTCAGATTCCCAGTCTGAGCCAATCACTGTTAATCATCGTGAATAACACAGCAGGCTGGAGGGGGTGTGTCAGAAAAGAATCTGCAGCTATTGGCTGGCAGTCCCTGGACATGTTCAATCTCTGGCATGCCCCTAATGCATGCATTAACACTTTTCTCATGATGTTATACCTCCTAGCCTAGACCAGGAGTGAGTAACCTACCTAGCCTAGAACAGAAGTGGGGCTTATTCAGCAATCAGTGGCCTTACAAAATTATCAACTTTAAAAAGTAGCCTGCTATATTTTATTAAACAACTTTTTATTAGGTCATCCCAAATGCAATGGCTTGAATGGCTTCTCTTTGGTGAGTGTAATGTTAAAAGCTGGTATAGCTGATATCTTTTTCTGCAAGTGCAACTGATCTTCCATATTTGCGACAGTCAGTCAGTCTGGATGAGGTAGATTAGCTAGTGGTCGGTCAGCACTTAGGCGTCCATTACAAAGATTTTCTCAAGCCGGCCGTGCGACCAAGCGGATAAAATCTTTGGGAGATTCCCCTTTACACTGCTCGATGTGTAGAGGGGAATCCCTTTGTACTCTGGCCGGGGAGGACACTCAGCTCCGTCCCGGTCAGAGTACAGTAAAGTAGTACTACACCTTCCTGCACAGCTCTGCAAGTGGTAGGTGCATCTCACTAAATATCAAAAATGGAAAACTGGAAGTGAAAACATCTCAAGATGTTACATGATACATGTTACATGATTGTCTACAAGGGCTGGGAGATAATTGCCTTTATATAATGTTAGGGTGAAGAAGCCATGTGTATTGTATTATCTATCTAATGGATTTTCTTTTCTTCACAGGTGAAGTCTTCATCCTTCAACTCCACCCGGTGGACGAAGGCCTGGACCTGCCCGCGTCTGGTTGGGCTGACTGTCCTTCCTCCCCAGTGGTTTCTACAGGGCATGTTCTCCTCCACCCTTCATCAATATCCCCCAACCTGGACACACCCATTGGTGCCTCCTCCCCAGTGCATCCTACTCCACCCGCTCCAGAACCAGTACACATCCCCCACCCTCCAGAGCCACATGTAAATGATTATCTGCATCGCATTGTGGAGGTCCAAGAGAGACAATATGCCATAACCCGGAGGCTGTGTCACTCTTTGGCCCTCCACAATCGCCAGCAGCTCCATCACTATGTGGCTCTGGAGAGGTACCAACGTAGCCTCAGGAGACAACTGGAGGCTACTCGGTACCTTGGTGACCAGATGGCTGGGATTAATATGTCCCTACAGCGACTGGTCACCAGGTTGGGGGAGAATATACTTTTATAATGTTTTTTTATTTTAATTTTTTTTGTTTTGTTTATGTTAAAAATAAAAAAAATTTGTTCAGAAATAATTGCTTTCTTGAGTTTTACTTTCCTTGTTAGATTCATGTGATGTTTATCTAAATGAACTAGTCCATTTATTGTTACAAACTTACTAGAGGACTTAGAATTGTAGTTTTTCTACATTTAACCATCAGGCTGAACTTAGAAAATTGATGAGATTTCTCTCTACACTATTTCAATGTGCAAAGGGTAATCCCATGTTTTGTGTCCAGTCACGCCGTTCAGCTTTCCCCCCACCAGAATACACAGCAGACAGTTACAGCAGAGGTTAACCACCATACAGTCCTCAACAGTTCACAGGACATAGGTTGCAGGCTTGCAATCATGAGGGCAACAGTTAACCGAACAGGGGTTCACAGGCAAGAGGAATTACAAGGGGCAACAGTTCAAAGGGCAGTCATCATTTCCAGGGCTTGAGTAACATGGCAGCAGGTTAGATTACTCACACTGATGACTTCAGACAATTGCACATGGTCATGAAACAGGCGGAGGATCAGAGAGGGCCCTGGTGTCCCCAGGGTCAGAGATGGCAAATGGGAGGGGTCCTGGGCATCTGGATGCAGCTCAGCAGTGACCAACTAATCTATTTTGCATAGAATCATGTTTCCAACTGTATGCTTCTTTGTGCTATCTTGTGTTGGTAACATATTCTGATCCTTGAGTTGACAGTCTCTCCATCAAGAGGAACTGTCATACTGTCTTTAATCATTGTCTCTTATTTCCAGACCATCAAACAAAAATGGTTAAATTAGCACAGGTTGCTATTTGTATTTACAAGGACAGCAACATGTGAGCAGTAGCGCCACGTCAAAGCTTCAACCCATTCACACACCAAAGACAAGTAGACAACTGCTATTGTGTCAAGTGGTAAGAAAAAAAAAAAATGATTTTCCTCAACATTTGGATGGTTCCTCTGAGTCCCATCTATCTTCACTGTCCATTCACACATTAATTTACGCAATCACGCACACTCAAGTCACTACACAACATTCATTACAAAAAAGGGTGATGGAAGGAATAAAGGGAAAAAATTGGATTGCTTAAAACAATATAATTTATTTAAATCTTGGGGTCACACCAAAGACAAGTAGACAACTGCTATTGTGTCAAGCGGTAAGAAAATAAAAAAAAAAGATTTTCCTTAACATTTGGATGGTTCCCCTGAGTCCCATCTATCTTCACATGGTAACAATGATTCAGGTCTCACAAGGTAAGGGTAGGGTAACCCAGCTTGGGGAGGTTAAATTTGAGGAAAGTTATTTGTTCCATCAAATGGGGTGTTAGTTGTGAACGGTGTGGATTAAGGATATTCCCAGTAATAGAGAAAACTCACTTTGCGCAGTGGTTGGAGGACAGGACAATAGTTGCTGGGCAACCAGGCAAAGACCAGGCCGCATACTTTTCTTACCATCCCAATAGGTCAAAGGGTCCTCTGTAGGAAGCAAAGGTGCTTCATATAGGTAGGCCCCGACCATTTCAGAGGCACTGCTCTCCTCTCGATTACCTGCTGCTTGACCTGCATCGACCAGATTGTCAAGTGCCTCTACCCAACATGCACATGCTCCACTCTGTTGTTTTTGAGTGATGGTGCCAGGCCTTGGATAGCAGACATGGCAGGTGAATCTTCCAAACTGGCCTCATCCGGCATACATCTCTGTTGCTGCAAATTACAGACCCTTTCAATCAATTTTTCTTTCCAGTAGGAGAGGCTGTTGTCTCTGAGTGCCAGTTTACCTTTGATCCTGGGATCACACAGGGAAGCCAGCATGAGTGCGGACACGGTCATTTAGCCGATCTTTTAAGTTATCTTGTAGCTTTCTGATGAAGGACCCTACATCGGCATGAAGTGGGCTGCCACAAACAGGCTCACTGTTTTCTAGGAACGATCCCATCTTATCTATCAGATAGGTAAACAAGGGTATGACCTGCCTTAGGCTGGTATTGCTCTGACTCAAGTTTTCCGTCACATTCCGAAAGGGTTTTAAGACATGAACGAGCTGCCCAATTATACACCAGTCATCACGTCCCAGTGTGGAATCAATCCCAATGCTGTGGCGGGATGATAGATTGTGGATGGCTGTCTTTTGCTCCAAAATGCGTTCCAGCATTTCCAGGGTATAGTTCCACCGGGTGCTGACATCTTGTTTCAGGCGATGTATGGGGAGCCCCGATTGTTCTTGCTCCTCCCTCAACAGTTGACTAGCCCCTACACTGCGGTGGAAATGCCCTGCAATCTTTCTGCAAAGGTCCAAGATTTGAGCAATCTTGATGTTTTTCTCCACTGGGATTGCACCCTTGACCACTAAATGCAGTATGTGTGCAGAAAAGCGCACACCGACAAAAGATCCATCTTGGAGCGCTTTAACCATGTTTGAACCTCCGTCTGTCACAATGCACCCAACAGAGACATTGGTGACTGCCTGCTCTCCAAACCAATTGGCCAACATCGATCTAATTGCCCGCAATATGTTGGCAGAGCTGTGTTTATCATCACAGACTTCTATGTGGAGCAGAAAAGCTTACTAACCCTGCTGGTCTTGCGCTGCAGACCTGCTTCCTGATGGAGTTTGAACTCTTACACTAGTGCCACCACCAACAGGCACAGTGGCCTGCCACCAGTGTGCAGTCAAAGACAGGAAAGCGTGTTGACCGCTGGGAGCTGTCCACAAATCAGTTGTCAAATGAATTCTCTGACCCTCGGCTTTGGCCATTTTTTCCTTCAATAACCCAACGCACGAATGGTATGGTGCTGGAATAATCTTTCTGCTGAAAGTTGTTAGTGCAAGAACAACGTATCGGTGGAGCAAGGGCATGCATGAGCTGTTTAAACGGCTCCCCTTCAATCATGCGAAAAGAGGCTCCTCCAACAGCAATGAATTGGCCAATGAGGCGTGTGATCTTGTTGGCCTGCTGTTTTCACATGCCCTTGGAACTAAAGACAACAAAACTATCGAGGGTAGACTGATGATGTCCTTGGGAGTATGAGGAGCCTGATTGGGTCAGCAGTGGAACTACTGCACGTGAACAGGTTGTCTTATTTGAACCCTCTCTATTGCCTCCTGTGCTCTGAGTAAGTGGTGTGGTTGAGGAGGTGCCACAGGTACAGTCAGAGTCCGTTATGCTGCTTCCTGCGCTACCATCTTCTTTTTCTGCCTCTGCCCTCAGTAAAGTAGAGTGGTGGTAATTTTTAAGGTGTAGGTTCATACCAGCATTGGTTAAATGACCTAACTTTTTACCCCTACTTACTTGGTTCCCACACAATTTACACTTGGCAAAGAACCCGCCTTCCAATGTTTGAAAGTATTTCCAAACATTGCTGCGGCGGGATGCAGCCCCTTGACCCTGTTGATCTCTATTTAGGGCTGATTTAGCTGCAGCAGGTAGTACACCAGTGGTGGAAGCTGTTTCCACTACAGTTACACTTGGTGAACTAGAACTAGTGCTGCTAATGGCAGGGGTGCTGGGGACTGGGAGGTCGGTGATATCATCACAGGATTCTTCCATAATAAACAGAGGGAGAAGGGGAGTTCGCAGAAGATGAAAAAAGTGGACTGCTACCTGTCCTACTCCTCACCGAATATCCCTCTTGCACTTTCTCCAGGTCAAACTGTAAGTCCTGTGGGCTAAGAGTGTATAAAACATCTGCAGTGTTTGGTGAAAGAGGAGCATCACATTCTAAATCATTATCTTCTTGGGCCAATGGAAAAAAAAAGTCTCACACTCTGTCTCTGCTGCTGTGTCCCTCAATTGCTTCTTTGGGGAGCTGGGCAGTGACACTGGCAGTGTGATTGGTGGTGGTGACTGTAAAGGCAACTCCACTTTACTAGGTTTCTTGCCTATTCCATAAAAATATGCAGCCATGACACCTGTAGAAGTGGAAGGAGGCGCTGCACTGGCAGTGGAAGCGGCAGCAGATGTTGGTGGTCTGGCAGGAAAAGTAATATTAGAAGAACTGGGGGTGGTGGAACTAGCTTTGCTGGTGGCACTGGTGGTGCCACCCACTGCTGTGGACAGCATGTTGGTGGCGGCAGAAGTGTCAGAGGCACTAGTAGCAGAGACCTTGCCACTTTTTTTTAGCAAGGCGTCCACAGAGACCTCTACCTGCCTTCACATTTACGTGAGAACGGTACATTGCTGACTTGCAGTTTCTGTATAGTTCAGAAAATGGACTGGAGATAGGGTATATAGAATCTCAATCTATAATATAGAATCTATATAAATCCCCCCCCCACAACACGGGCAGCCTCTGAGACTATCACAACACTAGCAGCAACACTAGTATCACTACTAGTCTATCAAGTTCACAACACAGATGCAGCTTGCTTCACTACTGTTCTGCTGCTGTGCTTAGCTTATGCTCAAATGAAATAATTCAGGTTCTCTGACAAAGTGATAATTCAAACGGACCAGCTAAGATTGACTGTTCTGAAATTATTCAGGTGTCCGTCTCTCTCTGCTAGCAAATCGTAAGTGAAACTAATTGGCCAATAACCATCATTATCATTATTTTTATTTTACTTCCCCCACCCAATTCCAGCAGCAATCTTTTCTCTCTATGTCGAATCTTTTCGCTCTATGGCGAATTTTTTAGAATAATCTTGGACTACTATGGATGGACTATAGAGTTAAGGTTAGGCACAATCGACCACAGGTTCGATAGACACAGATTGTCATTGTCAGCGTCATGTCGAATCTCCTATCTATATCGAACTGTTGTCACAACGAAAATGAAAATAAAGCATTTGTTTATGTTGGATCTTTCGGTTTTCGGAATCTGCGCTTTCGTTATCGTTTGTTAAAACGATAACGAAAATACATGAAATTCGGACAAAAACAAATGCACATGTCTATTATTTAGCACATTTATATATTGACTAACTTAAAGCACTTGGCACTTTATGTAGTGGTTTGGAATTTTTATGAGGCATTATCACAATATATAGCACGATTGTATATTAACCTATAGGAGATTAGCGCACCATATTTAAATATTTTTATGCACAATTTAGAGTGAGAGATCACCACTTTGGTTGCAGCTTTTTAGACGTAACATATAACATAATTGCTATACCAGCGCTTGAGTATTATTAATTATTACAGCCGGATGGGATGTCTCCACCTAACCTGTTTCACCCCTCCCACTAGGCGTCCTCAGAAGCTTCTCCCATTAAAGGCGTGAAAAATCGCCTGCCAACGCCAATGGGTAATGGTAGCAGAAAAGGCCACCATACCATTCCTCTGACCGTCTGAGGGCACAAAGAAAGAGCTGGACCTCCAGCAAACAGCCAACACAGAGAAGTACACATCCAAAGATTGACAAGCCACCTCCTAGGAAGCGAAAGCCAAAAGACACAAGGAAGGAATGAACAAAGTTCTCATCCAGGCGGGAATCCAACACCACCTTCGGAGGAAGAGAAGGGGACAAACAATTACCACATTTCAGTGCAAAAACAGATAAGGAGGCTTACAGGACAAAGCTGCCAAGTCCGACACCTGTCAAATACAAGCCATAGCGACCAGGAAGGCAAACTTCTAAAAAAGTGTAAGCAAGGGAATAACCTGAACGCTCAAGAAAACCAGCTCAGGTGAATTGATAAAATCAAATGCAAGTTGCATGGCAGCAACAGGGAATGCACAGAGAACATCACATGACGAACCGCCTGGATAAAGGTGCAAAACAAGGAACGCGTGGTCAAGGGACAGTGAAAGGACAAAGCAAGGGCAAAGACTTGACCTTTAAAAGCACTTCTGGCAAAACTTCCAAAACAATACCAGACTGAAGGCAGGCCAACTCCCTAGCCACCGAGAGGGAACAGGGATGGAACCTCAAAGATTTGCCCCAATTATATAAGCTCTCCAGGGCGGTGATATATCTTCTGGGAGGTAGACTAACAAGCCTCCAACCTTGTCAGAACCACTAAGCTGGAGAACCCCCTGTCCCCCAGAACCTGGCTCCCAACAGCCACTCCATAAAAGCCAAAAGGTAGTAAGAAGGGAGGAAGACCATCCTAGGGGAGAAGCGGTCCCCCCAAAGATGAACCGCCAGGGAGTGTCCAGGACCAGCCGCGTCCCCTCAACGTACCATGGAAGATGAGGTCATTCTGGGGCCACCAAAATAATAAGAATTCCTTCAGTCTCTAACCTGCGCAGCAGACAAGGAAGCAGCTGAAGGAAGGAAATATAAAAGTGACATGGTACTGATCCCGCTGCACAACCAGCACCCCCATCGCATCCGCCAGTGGATCCCTAGTTTTTGCCACAAACCTCTACACCAGCCGGGTAAGGCAAGACCTTTTTGCCCATTGCATAGTATGAGATGCCTTCAGCGCTGCTGCTGCACTTCTAATGGCACCCTGATGATTGACAGAATCCACCTCGTGGGCGTTGTTCGATTGGGTTCTGAGCAGAAGTCTCCTAAAGGAGATCTGGCCAGTGGCCAATTATACAGGATCAACTTCTCCAATAAGTTTAACGATATGTCTGGCATCGATTGGGCGCCTGGAAAGAACATGGCGATTGAATGAATCTTATTTGGATGATAAACAGAATGTGCAATCCTTGTCCCGCACATTAGCATTATATTTTGAGACCAATATATCAGAGGAGGTGTCTGACCAAGTGGTATGGGAAGCCCACAAGGCGGTCATCAGAGGTAAGTTAATTTCAATGGGTTCGCGTATTAAAAAAAAAAAAAAAAAAGACAGAAGGAAATGGTCAGGCTCTTAGAGGAAATACATAAACTTGAAATTAAGCATAAGGCCCATTTAAAACATAAGGCCCATTTAAAACCTGGGGACGCGCAGAGACTGGGGAAACTGCGGGCAGACCTAAAACTGCTTCTCGATCGAAAAGTTCAAAATAAACATAGATACTTTAACCACCAATTCTATGAACAGGGGAATAAGGGTGGGAGACTACTGGCTAGACAACTAAAGAAACAACAGGATTCACGCCATGTTCACAATATAAAGACAGGCCTTGGAGGAAATGGAAAAAGCAATCTCCATTGAAGAACTGGGCGGAGCGATTGCGGCTTTGCCATTAGGTAAAAGCCCAGGACCTGATGGTTTCACAAATATGTATTATAAAAAGTTTTCCTCAATCCTGTTGGTTCCTCTTTGCAGATACCCTAACTCTATCTTGGTCTCTAAACCATTGCCTCCAGAGGCACTGTTGGTTTATGTACTGTGCCAGCTACAGACCCATCTCCCTCCTTAACTCTGACACTAAGCTCCTGGCTAAAATTCTGGCCCTAAGGTCACAAGAACATATAGTTAAATTGATTCACCCAGATCAAACAGGGTTTATGAAGGGCCGAGAGGCTAGAGATAATAATATTCGGGACCTGCATGTATTGCATTGGATGCATAATGGACCAAACCAGACCCCGAGTGTAGTAATTTCAATGGATGCTGAAAAAGCATTCGATAGGGTGGGTTGGGAGTTTACGGTCGGAGTTTTGAGGGAGATGGGTCTGAGAGAGCAGATGATGGGATGGGTGACGGCACTGTATGCAGATCCTAGAGCAAGGGTTAAAGTTAATGGTAGACTGTCAGATTATTTTTAGAAACGGAATGAGACTATACACTGTCCCCATTGTTATTTTCTATGGTGCTGGAGCCATTTCTGCGCACAATTAGGGGAAAAAGGAAGATCAAGGTGATTTGTATTGGATCAACGGAACATAAGATCTCGGCTTACGCAGATGATCTACTGTTGTACCTCTCCTCAAGAGTCTTTGACGAAACAGATGTTGGAAATAGACAGGTTTGGCCTTATATCTAATTTTAAAATAAATATTGAGAAATCATTGTTGATGCCAAGCCATGTGCGGTTGGAACTCCCAGATATAGCATTTTTTTACAGAGCCATGGCCCTGGTTCGTATAATGAACTGGTGCCACGATTCTGCTAGTAAAATTTGGGTGCCCTTGAAGAAAACATTAGCAGGTAGGAACTTGGCTGGAGCCCCCCAGATTCCGGTTTCTTATAGGGGGGTTGTTGAAATATGCATCACCACTGACGAAGACAACACTATCCATTTGGGATAGAATGAACAGTACGGGAAAGTTTGCCCCCCCAATATCCCCTTTAACACAATTGGAAGCATTTCCCTGGTTTTCCCCGGGGGAAGAGAAAGGGAGTTTAGATCGCTGGGAAATGGACGGGAAGGGTAATTGTGCTGGCGTGGCCCCACAGGGTAAATTGCTTCCATTGATGGATATGGTTCAAATACTAGGGGAAGTACCAATGGCTGTATGGAAATACCGTCAACTAACAGACTTGTTCAGTAAGTGGAAGCATCAGATTAGGCTAGCGAACCCGCTTACTACTTTTGAGGAATGGTGTGTTAACTTATCAGAGCCGGGTCATATGTTGTCTCGAATGTATAGGCTGGGTCTGAGCGCCCAAAATATGACAACTCCCTATTTCGTTTGAGAATGAGAAAGAGAACTGGGCTATAATTTTACATCAGAGCAGATTAAAAGGCTGATGGGAGCGACACACCATACTTTAATAAGTTCCCATATACAGGATAAGTTCCTGACAAGATGGCATCGTACACCGGTTCGATTGGCTCAAATATATCTATCGGCAGATGTTAACTGCTGGAGGGAATGTAACCAAAGGAGTTCATTTTTGCATTTATGGTGGCATTGCCCAAAGATTAAAGTTTTCTGGGAGGAGATAACCCCTTGGATTAAGAAAATGACACTTAGACCTATAGAATTCTCTCCATTACATTTTCTTTTTCATGGGATGTTATCATCTGCTAGGTTTTATAAGAGAAGTGTTAATCCCCATTTGCTAAATGCAGCCAAAATATTGATACCTAGATCTTGGAAACAGTCTGGGTGTCCCACTATAATGGTTTGGAAAAGGGAGGTAGAAAAAATAATGAAAGCAGAGAGATGGATATATATGGTTTAAGACCAACAGAATAAATTTAAAGATACATGGGCAGGATGGCTGTATTACTCCTCAGAAATAGGGGTGGATTAAACCCTTGTTGGGGGCAATGCTGCGTTATGGATCGGATAGTCTATGAGATGCATGTGGTGGGGGGAAATTGGGAGGAGTTGGGTTTTTTTTTTCCTGTCCATTTTTTGTGTGGTTTCTTTTTTCCTCCTCTGGGAGGCACAGTGGAGAGATGATTGATGTCATTAAAGGAAGAGGCTATGTTATATTAGTAAATTAAGCACGGGATGGGCAACACGTAATGGAATCACAAAAAGAAGGGTAGATTGAAATGAAAGGTGGAGAGGTATAAAAAATTAAACAGTAGAGTGAGATTATATTGAATTAAAACACTAAACATAATAGGACATGAAAATAGTAATTTGAAATTATACACTTTTTTTGCCACCAGTGTGCAGTCAAAGACAGGAAAGCGTGTTGACCGCTGGGAGCTGTCCACAAATCAGTTGTCAAATGAATTCTCTGACCCTCGGCTTTGGCCATTTTTTCCTTCAATAACCCAACGCACGAATGGTATGGTGCTGGAATAATCTTTCTGCTGAAAGTTGTTAGTGCAAGAACGTATCGTGGAGCAAGGGCATGCATGAGCTGTTTAAACGGCTCCCCTTCAATCATGCGAAAAGAGGCTCCTCCAACAGCAATGAATTGGCCAATGAGGCGTGTGATCTTGTTGGCCTGCTGTTTTCACATGCCCTTGGAACTAAAGACAACAAAACTATCGAGGGTAGACTGATGATGTCCTTGGGAGTATGAGGAGCCTGATTGGGTCAGCAGTGGAACTACTGCACGTGAACAGGTTGTCTTAATTGAACCCTCTCTATTGCCTCCTGTGCTCTGAGTAAGTGGTGTGGTTGAGGAGGTGCCACAGGTACAGTCAGAGTCCGTTATGCTGCTTCCTGCGCTACCATCTTCTTTTTCTGCCTCTGCCCTCAGTAAAGTAGAGTGGTGGTAATTTTTAAGGTGTAGGTTCATACCAGCATTGGTTAAATGACCTAACTTTTTACCCCTACTTACTTGGTTCCCACACAATTTACACTTGGCAAAGAACCCGCCTTCCAATGTTTGAAAGTATTTCCAAACATTGCTGCGGCGGGATGCAGCCCCTTGACCCTGTTGATCTCTATTTAGGGCTGATTTAGCTGCAGCAGGTAGTACACCAGTGGTGGAAGCTGTTTCCACTACAGTTACACTTGGTGAACTAGAACTAGTGCTGCTAATGGCAGGGGTGCTGGGGACTGGGAGGTCAGTGATATCATCACAGGATTCTTCCATAATAAACAGAGGGAGAAGGGGAGTTCGCAGAAGATGAAAAAAGTGGACTGCTACCTGTCCTACTCCTCACCGAATATCCCTCTTGCACTTTCTCCAGGTCAAACTGTAAGTCCTGTGGGCTAAGAGTGTATAAAACATCTGCAGTGTTTGGTGAAAGAGGAGCATCACATTCTAAATCATTATCTTCTTGGGCCAATGAAAAAAAAAAGTCTCACACTCTGTCTCTGCTGCTGTGTCCCTCAATTGCTTCTTTGGGGAGCTGGGCAGTGGCACTGGCAGTGTGATTGGTGGTGGTGACTGTAAAGGCAACTCCACTTTACTAGGTTTCTTGCCTATTCCATAAAAATATGCAGCCATGACACCTGTAGAAGTGGAAGGAGGCGCTGCACTGGCAGTGGAAGCGGCAGCAGATGTTGGTGGTCTGGCAGGAAAAGTAATATTAGAAGAACTGGGGGTGGTGGAACTAGCTTTGCTGGTGGCACTGGTGGTGCCACCCACTGCTGTGGACAGCATGTTGGTGGCGGCAGAAGTGTCAGAGGCACTAGTAGCAGAGACCTTGCCACTTTTTTTAGCAAGGCGTCCACAGAGACCTCTACCTGCCTTCACATTTACGTGAGAACGGTACATTGCTGACTTGCAGTTTCTGTATAGTTCAGAAAATGGACTGGAGATAGGGTATATAGAATCTCAATCTATAATATAGAATCTATATAAATCCCCCCCCCACAACACGGGCAGCCTCTGAGACTATCACAACACTAGCAGCAACACTAGTATCACTACTAGTCTATCAAGTTCACAACACAGATGCAGCTTGCTTCACTACTGTTCTGCTGCTGTGCTTAGCTTATGCTCAAATGAAATAATTCAGGTTCTCTGACAAAGTGATAATTCAAACGGACCAGCTAAGATTGACTGTTCTGAAATTATTCAGGTGTCCGTCTCTCTCTGCTAGCAAATCGTAAGTGAAACTAATTGGCCAATAACCATCATTATCATTATTTTTATTTTACTTCCCCCACCCAATTCCAGCAGCAATCTTTTCTCTCTATGTCGAATCTTTTCGCTCTATGGCGAATTTTTTAGAATAATCTTGGACTACTATGGATGGACTATAGAGTTAAGGTTAGGCACAATCGACCACAGGTTCGATATACACAGATTGTCATTGTCAGCGTCATGTCGAATCTCCTATCTATATCGAACTGTTGTCACAACGAAAATGAAAATAAAGCATTTGTTTATGTTGGATCTTTCGGTTTTCGGAATCTGCGCTTTCGTTATCGTTTGTTAAAACGATAACGAAAATACATGAAATTCGGACAAAAACAAATGCACATGTCTATTATTTAGCACATTTATATATTGACTAACTTAAAGCACTTGGCACTTTATGTAGTGGTTTGGAATTTTTATGAGGCATTATCACAATATATAGCACGATTGTATATTAACCTATAGGAGATTAGCGCACCATATTTAAATATTTTTATGCACAATTTAGAGTGAGAGATCACCACTTTGGTTGCAGCTTTTTAGACGTAACATATAACATAATTGCTATACCAGCGCTTGAGTATTATTAATTATTACAGCCGGATGGGATGTCTCCACCTAACCTGTTTCACCCCTCCCACTAGGCGTCCTCAGAAGCTTCTCCCATTAAAGGCGTGAAAAATCGCCTGCCAACGCCAATGGGTAATGGTAGCAGAAAAGGCCACCATACCATTCCTCTGACCGTCTGAGGGCACAAAGAAAGAGCTGGACCTCCAGCAAACAGCCAACACAGAGAAGTACACATCCAAGGATTGACAAGCCACCTCCTAGGAAGCGAAAGCCAAAAGACACAAGGAAGGAATGAACAAAGTTCTCATCCAGGCGGGAATCCAACACCACCTTCGGAGGAAGAGAAGGGGACAAACAATTACCACATTTCAGTGCAAAAACAGATAAGGAGGCTTACAGGACAAAGCTGCCAAGTCCGACACCTGTCAAATACAAGCCATAGCGACCAGGAAGGCAAACTTCTAAAAAAGTGTAAGCAAGGGAATAACCTGAACGCTCAAGAAAACCGGCTCAGGTGAATTGATAAAATCAAATGCAAGTTGCATGGCAGCAACAGGGAATGCACAGAGAACATCACATGACGAACCGCCTGGATAAAGGTGCAAAACAAGGAACGCGTGGTCAAGGGACAGTGAAAGGACACAGCAAGGGCAAAGACTTGACCTTTAAAAGCACTTCTGGCAAAACTTCCAAAACAATACCAGACTGAAGGCAGGCCAACTCCCTAGCCACAGAGAGGGAACAGGGATGGAACCCCAAAGATTTGCCCCAAATCTCCAGGGCGGTGATATATCTTCTGGGAGGTAGACTAACAAGCCTCCAACCTTGTCAGAACCACTAAGCTGGAGAACCCCCTGTCCCCCAGAACCTGGCTCCCAACAGCCACTCCATAAAAGCCAAAAGGTAGTAAGAAGGGAGGAAGACCATCCTAGGGGAGAAGCGGTCCCCCCAAAGATGAACCGCCAGGGAGTGTCCAGGACCAGCCGCATCCCCTCAACGTACCATGGAAGATGAGGTCATTCTGGGGCCACCAAAATAATAGGAATTCCTTCAGTCTCTAACCTGCGCAGCAGACAAGGAAGCAGCTGAAGGAAGGAAATATAAAAGTGACATGGTACTGATCCCGCTGCACAACCAGCACCCCCATCGCATCCGCCAGTGGATCCCTAGTTTTTGCCACAAACCTCTACACCAGCCGGGTAAGGCAAGACCTTTTTGCCCATTGCATAGTATGAGATGCCTTCAGCGCTGCTGCTGCACTTCTAATGGCACCCTGATGATTGACAGAATCCACCTCGTGGGCGTTGTTCGATTGGGTTCTGAGCAGAAGTCTCCTAAAGGAGATCTGGCCAGTGGCCAATTATACAGGATCAACTTCTCCAATAAGTTTAACGATATGTCTGGCATCGATTGGGCGCCTGGAAAGAACATGGCGATTGAATGAATCTTATTTGGATGATAAACAGAATGTGCAATCCTTGTCCCGCACATTAGCATTATATTTTGAGACCAATATATCAGAGGAGGTGTCTGACCAAGTGGTATGGGAAGCCCACAAGACGGTCATCAGAGGTAAGTTAATTTCAATGGGTTCGCGTATTAAAAAAAAAAAAAAAGACAGAAGGAAATGGTCAGGCTCTTAGAGGAAATACATAAACTTGAAATTAAGCATAAGGCCCATTTAAAACATAAGGCCCATTTAAAACCTGGGGACGCGCAGAGACTGGGGAAACTGCGGGCAGACCTAAAACTGCTTCTCGATCGAAAAGTTCAAAATAAACATAGATACTTTAACCACCAATTCTATGAACAGGGGAATAAGGGTGGGAGACTACTGGCTAGACAACTAAAGAAACAACAGGATTCACGCCATGTTCACAATATAAAGACAGGCCTTGGAGGAAATGGAAAAAGCAATCTCCATTGAAGAACTGGGCGGAGCGATTGCAGCTTTGCCATTAGGTAAAAGCCCGGGACCTGATGGTTTCACAAATATGTATTATAAAAAGTTTTCCTCAATCCTGTTGGTTCCTCTTTGCAGATACCCTAACTCTATCTTGGTCTCTAAACCATTGCCTCCAGAGGCACTGTTGGTTTATGTACTGTGCCAGCTACAGACCCATCTCCCTCCTTAACTCTGACACTAAGCTCCTGGCTAAAATTCTGGCCCTAAGGTCACAAGAACATATAGTTAAATTGATTCACCCAGATCAAACAGGGTTTATGAAGGGCCGAGAGGCTAGAGATAATAATATTCGGGACCTGCATGTATTGCATTGGATGCATAATGGACCAAACCAGACCCCGAGTGTAGTAATTTCAATGGATGCTGAAAAAGCATTCGATAGGCATTCGATAGGCTAAAATTCTGGCCCTAAGGTCACAAGAACATATAGTTAAATTGATTCACCCAGATCAAACAGGGTTTATGAAGGGCCGAGAGGCTAGAGATAATAATATTCGGGACCTGCATGTATTGCATTGGATGCATAATGGACCAAACCAGACCCCGAGTGTAGTAATTTCAATGGATGCTGAAAAAGCATTCGATAGGGTGGGTTGGGAGTTTACGGTCGGAGTTTTGAGGGAGATGGGTCTGAGAGAGCAGATGATGGGATGGGTGACGGCACTGTATGCAGATCCTAGAGCAAGGGTTAAAGTTAATGGTAGACTATCAGATTATTTTTAGAAACGGAATGGGACTATACACTGTCCCCATTGTTATTTTCTATGGTGCTGGAGCCATTTCTGCGCACAATTAGGGGAAAAAGGAAGATCAAGGTGATTTGTATTGGATCAACGGAACATAAGATCTCGGCTTACGCAGATGATCTACTGTTGTACCTCTCCTCAAGAGTCTTTGACGAAACAGATGTTGGAAATAGACAGGTTTGGCCTTATATCTAATTTTAAAATAAATATTGAGAAATCATTGTTGATGCCAAGCCATGTGCGGTTGGAACTCCCAGATATAGCATTTTTTTACAGAGCCATGGCCCTGGTTCGTATAATGAACTGGTGCCACGATTCTGCTAGTAAAATTTGGGTGCCCTTGGAGAAAACATTAGCAGGTAGGAACTTGGCTGGAGCCCCCCAGATTCCGGTTTCTTATAGGGGGGTTGTTGGAATATGCATCACCACTGACGAAGACAACACTATCCATTTGGGATAGAATGAACAGTACGGGAAAGTTTGCCCCCCCAATATCCCCTTTAACACAATTGGAAGCATTTCCCTGGTTTTCCCCGGGGGAAGAGAAAGGGAGTTTAGATCGCTGGGGAATGGACGGGAAGGGTAATTGTGCTGGCGTGGCCCCACAGGGTAAATTGCTTCCATTGGTGGATATGGTTCAAATACTAGGGGAAGTACCAATGGCTGTATGGAAATACCGTCAACTAACAGACTTGTTCAGTAAGTGGAAGCATCAGATTAGGCTAGCGAACCCGCTTACTACTTTTGAGGAATGGTGTGTTAACTTATCAGAGCCGGGTCATATGTTGTCTCGAATGTATAGGCTGGGTCTGAGCGCCCAAAATATGACAACTCCCTATTTCGTTTGAGAATGAGAAAGAGAACTGGGCTATAATTTTACATCAGAGCAGATTAAAAGGCTGATGGGAGCGACACATCATACTTTAATAAGTTCCCATATACAGGATAAGTTCCTGACAAGATGGCATCGTACACCGGTTCGATTGGCTCAAATATATCTATCGGCAGATGTTAACTGCTGGAGGGAATGTAACCAAAGGAGTTCATTTTTGCATTTATGGTGGCATTGCCCAAAGATTAAAGTTTTCTGGGAGGAGATAACCCCTTGGATTAAGAAAATGACACTTAGACCTATAGAATTCTCTCCATTACATTTTCTTTTTCATGGGATGTTATCATCTGCTAGGTTTTATAAGAGAAGTGTTAATCCCCATTTGCTAAATGCAGCCAAAATATTGATACCTAGATCTTGGAAACAGTCTGGGTGTCCCACTATAATGGTTTGGAAAAGGGAGGTAGAAAAAATAATGAAAGCAGAGAGATGGATATATATGGTTTAAGACCAACAGAATAAATTTAAAGATACATGGGCAGGATGGCTGTATTACTCCTCAGAAATAGGGGTGGATTAAACCCTTGTTGGGGGCAATGCTGCGTTATGGATTGGATAGTCTATGAGATGCATGTGGTGGGGGGAAATTGGGAGGAGTTGGGTTTTTTTTTTCCTGTCCATTTTTTGTGTGGTTTCTTTTTTCCTCCTCTGGGAGGCACAGTGGAGAGATGATTGATGTCATTAAAGGAAGAGGCTATGTTATATTAGTAAATTAAGCACGGGATGGGCAACACGTAATGGAATCACAAAAAGAAGGGTAGATTGAAATGAAAGGTGGAGAGGTATAAAAAATTAAACAGTAGAGTGAGATTATATTGAATTAAAACACTAAACATAATAGGACATGAAAATAGTAATTTGAAATTATACACTTTTTTTTATTATTATTTATATATATTTTTTTTATTATTTATTTTTTGTATTGTAGGTTGTTTGACACATATAATAGGGCGCTGTAAAGCCCCCTTCTTAATTATACTCTGAATAATGTTTTGCACAAACTGAGTTTTGGTTATGTGTAGGTAAGTGGGTGGGCTTTTTCCTTTTTTTTTCTCTCTTTTGAAGAGGACATGATCAAGGGTCCGGTGTGTTTTCTTGGGGTGGAGGGGGGGTTAGCGTGGTGTATTTTAATGAAAAGATTTATATAGATATATTGTGCAATATGTATTTCTAAGTTGTATGTTGAAATTCGTCTCAAAGAAAAAGTGATTACGTCAGCAGGGGAATCTCAGCCCCGCCCACTGGAGATAGAACACGGGAAGAGCAGACAGCCTGGAGTCATGTGATCGCTAAAAGACACAGATACAGGATCAACTTGATCGTTCAAAGCATTGTTCAACAGCCAAGCTTCTTCCGGGGTCCAGCGCTCGAGCCAATTGCGAGCCCAGGACTCCCCCCTTAGCCTAACTGGCTTGCGTCTAACTAGACAATTTTCCAGAGAATAGGAAGAAGGGACTTCCCAACCCGCAGGGACTGAGACTGTAGCCACCAGAGGAAAGAGACCATCATTGGTCCAGATGCATCTGAGCATCCAGGGAAATAGAAGATCTGTTCTATATGGACAGAATTTCTGTCCGCAGAGCCCCCATGGAATTCATGGTATACAGTACCGCTTTGAAGGTAACCATCACCAGACCTCCGGACCAGCATGCGAGTCAGCACCAACTTCCGGAGCTTCAAGATCCAACTGAAGTTTTGTAGGGAGCATGTGGTGACTGTCAGGACCAAGGGAGTCTCCCCCATAGGAGCAGGCCATCCAGGTAACCGATCAAAGCAAGCCCTCGTCCCAGCGAGACAAGGACCATGCCAAACTGTGGAAAGTACCCAGGGAGCAGGGGCCACACCAAAGGGGGAGTGCCACAAACTGATAATGCCACCCCAGATCGCAAAAGCATAGGCAACTCTGGCAGCCCTCACAGAAAGGAACATGCAGGGAAGCATCCTTGATGTCTAGGGAGGCCAGGGAATCCCCCCGATCGAGAGAGGCTACTACCGAGTGAACAGATTCCATCAAGAACTCGTGAGCACGCATAAAATGAGAGATCCATGATCAGGCGAACCCCATCCTTTCTTTGGAACTGCAGATTGCAGTAAAATCCCTGGTACCACTCCAACTCATGCCCCAGGACAATCACTTCTCGAAAGGAGCAGGTCCTGCACAGCCAAGTACAGGGCTTGTAGATGCGCTGGTGTAAGCCAAAGATTGGAGAGGAAAAACCTGTCCAGTGGAGAGGGCGAAATTCAATTTTGTAACAGGATATGATTTTGTGGACCCTTTGTCAGGAAGGAAGGGTGTTTGCGGGCCCAAAAGACAGCAAAGGTGACTGCTCACCTTGGAAATGAAGGAGGGGCAAACCTCATGTCAATGAGGACGTTTGGGACCAGGACCCTTGGCACCACTTGCAGGGTCTGGAAGGACATGGAGCCTGTAGAGTAACCAATCTGCTAATATGCCACAAAGGCAGACCTAGACTTCCGATGTGGTTCCTTCTTTGTTGTGGCCTGAAGGATGAAGGTACTCTAGCCACCTGAAAGGCTCTGATAATGGGTCTTCACAATGTCACCCAATGTAGCCCCAAACAGACATCCACACTGAAAGGGAAGGTCTGCCAGGGCCAAATACAGAAGTCTAGTCAGCAGACCAACATGTTGAGTTGGGTTATTACCGAATAAACAGGTCCATAGCAGAAATGCTAAATTTCTCTAGTACCTACATAGGTATAGGCTATACTGGCATGCGCTTAAGTGGTTAAAATTGAAATCCCTTTTTGATTGCACCCACCCATAACACGTACCAAACTGTCTGTAAATTAGCTGCAGTGAATATACAGTGGGGAAAATAATTATTGGATCCCCTGCAGATTTTGTAAGTTTGCCACTTACAGAGAAACTGAAGTGTTTATAATTTTTATCAGAGGTGTATTGTAAATGATAGCGACAGAATATCAACCAAAAATCCAGAAAAAACACAATACAAATGTTATAAATTGAGTTGCAGTTCAGTGAGTAAAATAAGTATTTGATCCCCAAGCAAAACATGACTTAGTACTTGGTGGAGAAATCCATGATAGCAAGCACAGAGGTAAGACGTTTTGTGTAGTTGGTTACCAGGTTTGCACATCTCAGGAGGGATTTTGGTCCACTATTCTTTACAGATCTTCTCTAAATCCTTAAGGTTTCTTGGTTGTCACTTGGCAACTCAATGTTTCAGCTCTCTCCATAAATTTTCTATAGGATTAAGGTCTGGAGACTGGCTAGGCCACTTCATGACCTTAATGTGCTTCTTGTTGAGCCACTCCTTTGTTGCCTTGGTGGTATGCTTTGGGTCATTGCCATGCTGGAAGACCCATCCACAACCCATGTTCCGTGTTCTGGCTGAGGGAAGAAGGTTATCATCAAGATTTTACAATAGATGGCCCCGTCCATTTGCCCCTCAATGTGGAAAAGTCGGCCTGTACCCGAAACAGCCCCAAAGCATAATGTTTCCACCTCCGTGCTTGACTGTAGGGATGGTGTTTTCTTAGGGTCATAGAATTTTTCTTCTTCCAAACACGGTGAGTTGAGTTAATGCCAAAGAGCCCAATTTTGGGTATCATCTGACCACAGCACTTTCTCCCAATCCTCCCCTGAATCATTTAGATGTTCATTGGCAAACTTCAGATGGGCTTGTACATGTGCCTTTTTGAGGAGGGGGACCTTGCGGGCGCTGCAGGATTTCAAGACATAGTATTGTGTTACTAATGGTTTGTTTGGGGACTGGTGATCCCAACTGCCTTGAGATCATTCAGAAGCTCCTTCCGTGTAGTTCTGGGTTGATCCCTCTCTTTTCTCAGGATCATCCTTACCCCATGAGACGAAATCTTGCATGGAGCTCCAGACTGAGGGTGAGTGATGGTTATTTTGTACTTCTTCCATTTGCGAATAATCGTCCAACAGTTGCCTCCTTCTCACCAAGCTTCTTGCTGATGGTCTTGTAGCCCCATTCCAGCCTTGTGCAAGTCTACAATCTTGTCGCTGACATCCTTTGACAGCTCTTTGGTCTTGCCCATAATCGTGAGGATTGAATGGAAGAGATTCTGTGGACAGGTGTCTTTTATACACATAGCGAGTTGTTGTTAGGAGTACCTTCTTAAATTGACATGAATAATCTGTGTACCACATGAGCACATACTATAGCCAGCCTGTGGGAGCCAGAATTATTGTTGGTTGGTAAGGGAATAAAAACTTATTTTACTCACTGAACTGCAACTCAATTTATAACATTTGTATCATGTATTTTTTCTGGATTTTTGATTGATATTCTGTCTCTATCATTTAAAATACACATTTGATAAAAAAAAATATAGACCCTTCATTTTTTGTAAGTGGGCAAACTTACAAAATCTGCAGGGGATCAAATTATTTTCCCCACTGTACAACTCGTATAACAAATTAAGGAAATTGTGTAAAATTTATTTACAGTTGCAGTTTTTGTTAAATGCTTAGCAGTTTGCCTACTGGCTTAACCACTTGCCGACCGCCTCACGCCTATATACGTGAGCAGAGCGGCACGGGCAGGCAAAATCACGTACCTAGTACGTGATTGCCTTCCCGCGGGTGGGGGGTCCGATCGGACCCCCCCCCGGTGCCAGCTGCGGTCGGCATTTGGTTGGGAGCGATGACAGACGAGGGGGAGGCCATCCGATCGTGGCCCCCCCCTCGCGATCGCTCCCAGCCAATGAGAAACATCCCCTGCCTCTGTATAGTACACAGAGGCAGAGGATGTGATGTCATCTCTCCTCGGTCTGGCAGTTTCCGTTCCAGCGCCGAGGAGAGATGACATGTAAGTGCACCAACACTCACACACACACACACAGTAGAACATGCCAGGCATACATTACACCCCCGATCCCCCCCCGATCGCCCCCCAATCACCCCCCCCTGTCACAAACTGACACCAAGCAGGTTTTTTTTTTTTTTTTCCTGATTACTGCATAGTGTCAGTTTGTGACAGTTAGCAGTGGTGGGACAGTTAGTATTAGCCCCCTGTAGGTCTAGGGTACCCCCCTTACCCCCCCTAATAAAGTTTTAACCCCTTGATCACCCCCCCTCACCAGTGTCGCTAAGCGATCATTTTTCTGATCGCTGTATTAGTGTCGCTGGTGACGCTAGTTAGGGACGTAAATATTTAGGTTCACCGTCAGTGTTTTATAGCGACAGGGACCCCCATATACTATCTAATAAATGTTTTAACCCCTTGATTGCCCCCTAGTTAACCCTTTCACCACTGATCACCGTATAACCATTACAAGTGACGCTGGTTAGTTCGTTTATTTTTATAGTGTCAGGGCACCCGCCGTTTATTACCGAATAAAGGTTTAGCCCCCTGTAGGTCTAGGGTACCCCCCTTACCCCCCTAATAAAGTTTTAATCCCTTGATCACCCCCTGTCGCCAGTGTCGCTAAGCGATCATTTTTCTGATCGCTGTATTAGTGTCGCTGGTGACGCTAGTTAGGGACGTAAATATTTAGGTTCGCCGTCAGTGTTTTATAGCGACAGGGACCCCCATATACTATCTAATAAATGTTTTAACCCCTTGATGGCCCCTAGTTAACCCTTTCACCACTGATCACCGTATAACCGTTACGGGTGACGCTGGTTAGTTCGTTTATTTTTTATAGTGTCAGGGCACCCGCCGTTTATTACCGAATAAAGGTTTAGCCCCCTGATCGCCCGGCGGTGATATGCGTCGCCCTAGGCAGCGTCAGATTAGCTCCAGTACCGCGAACACCCACGCACGCACCGTACACGCACCGTACACCTCCCTTAGTGGTATAGTATCTGAACGCATCAATATCTGATCCGATCAGATCTATACTAGCATCCCCAGCAGTTTAGGGTCCCCAAAAACGCAGTGTTAGCGGGATCAGCCCAGATACCTGCTAGCACCTGCGTTTTGCCCCTCCGCCCGGCCCAGCCCAGTCCAGCCCACCCAAGTGCAGTATCGATCGATCACTGTCACTTTTTTTTGTAGCGTTTTGGTGAACTGGCAAGCACCAGCGGCGTAGTACACCCCGGTCGTAGTCAAACCAGCACTGCAGTAACACTTGGTGACGTGGCGAGTCCCATAAGTGCAGTTCAAGCTGGTGAGGTGGCAAGCACAAGTAGTGTCCCGCTGCCACCAAAAAGACAAACACAGGCCCGTCGTGCCCATAGTGCCCTTCCTGCTGCATTCGCCAATCCTAATTGGGAACCCACCGCTTCTGCAGCGCCCGTACTTCCCCCATTCACATCCCCAACCAAATGCAGTCGGCTGCATGAGAGGCATTTATATATCCTCCCGAGTACCCCTACCCAACGAACCCCCCCAAAAAAGATGTTGTGTCTGCAGCAAGCGCGGATATAGACGTGACGCCCGCTATTATTGTCCCTCCTGTCCTGACAATCCTGGTCTTTGCATTGGTGAATGTTTTGAACGCTACCATACACTAGTTGAGTATTAGCGTAGGGTACAGCATTGCACAGACTAGGCGCACTTTCACAGGGTCTCCCAAGATGCCATCGCATTTTGAGAGACTCGAACCTGGAACCGGTTACAGTTATAAAAGTTACAGTTACAAAAAAAAAGTGTAAAAAAAAAAAAAACACAAACAAAAATAAAAAAAAATAGTTGTCGTTTTATTGTTCTCTCTCTCTCTATTCTCTCTCTATTGTTCTGCTCTTTTTTACTGTATTCTATTCTGCAATGTTTTATTGTTATTATGTTTTATCATGTTTGCTTTTCAGGTATGCAATTTTTTATACTTTACCGTTTACTGTGCTTTATTGTTAACCATTTTTTTGTCTTCAGGTACGCCATTCACGACTTTGAGTGGTTATACCAGAATGATGCCTGCAGGTTTAGGTATCATCTTGGTATCATTCTTTTTAGCCAGCGGTCGGCTTTCATGTAAAATCAATCCTAGCGGCTAATTAGCCTCTAGACTGCTTTTACAAGCAGTGGGAGGGAATGCCCCCCCCCCCCGTCTTCCGTGTTTTTCTCTGGCTCTCCTCTCTCAACAGGGAACCTGAGAATGCAGCCGGTGATTCAGCCAGCTGACCATAGAGCTGATCAGAGACCAGAGTGGCTCCAAACATCTCTATGGCCTAAGAAACCGGAAGCTACGAGCATTTTATGACTTAGATTTCGCCGGATGTAAATAGCGCCATTGGGAAATTGGGGAAGCATTTTATCACACCGATCTTGGTGTGGTCAGATGCTTTGAGGGCAGAGGAGAGATCTAGGGTCTAATAGACCCCAATTTTTTCAAAAAAGAGTACCTGTCACTACCTATTGCTATCATAGGGGATATTTACATTCCCTGAGATAACAATAAAAATGATTTAAAAAAAAAAAAATGAAAGGAACAGTTTAAAAATAAGATAAAAAAGCAAAAAAAAATAAAGAAAAAAAATAAATAAATAAAAAGCACCCCTGTCCCCCCTGCTCTCGCGCTAAGGCGAACGCAAGCGGCGGTCTGGCGTCAAACGTAAACAACAATTGCACCATGCATGTGAGGTATCACCGCAAAGGTCAGATCGAGGGCAGTAATTTTAGCAGTAGACCTCCTCTGTAAATCTAAAGTGGTAACCTGTAAAGGCTTTTAAAGGCTATTAAAAATGTATTAATTTTGTTGCCACTGCACGTTTGTGCGCAATTTTAAAGCATGTCATGTTTGGTATCCATGTACTCGGCCTAAGATCATCTTTTTTATTTCATCAAACATTTGGGCAATATAGTGTGTTTTAGTGCATTAAAATTTAAAAAAGTGTGTTTTTTCCCCAAAAAATGCGTTTGAAAATCGCTGCGCAAATACTGTGTGAAAAAAAAAAAAATGAAACACCCACCATTTTAATCTGTAGGGCATTTGCTTTAAAATAATATATAATGTTTGGGGGTTCAAAGTAATTTTCTTGCAAAAAAAAATAATTTTTTCATGTAATCAAAAAGTGTCAGAAAGGACTTTGTCTTCAAGTGGTTAGAAGAGTGGGTGATGTGTGACATAAGCTTCTAAATGTTGTGCATAAAATGCCAGGACAGTTCAAACCCCCCCCCCAAATGACCCCATTTTGGAAAGTAGACACCCCAAGCTATTTGCTGAGAGGCATGTCGAGTCCATGTAATATTTTATATTGTGACACAAGTTGCGGGAAAGAGACAAATTTTTTTTTTTTTTTTTGCACAAAGTTGTCACTAAATGTTATATTGCTCAAACATGCCATGGGAATATGTGAAATTACACCCCAAAATAAATTCTGTTGCTTCTCCTGAGTACGGGGATACCACATATGTGGGACTTTTTGGGAGCCTAGCCGCGCACGGGACCCCGAAAACCAAGCACCGCCTTCAGGCTTTCTAAGGCCGTAAATTTTTGATTTCACTCCTCACTACCTATCACAGTTTCGGAGGCCATGGAATGCCCAGGTGGCACAACCCCCCCCCCCAAATTACCCCATTTTGGAAAGTAGACACCCCAAGCTATTTGCTGAGAGGTATAGTGAGTATTTTGCAGACCTCACTTTTTGTCACAAAGTTTTGAAAATTGAAAAATGAAAAAAAAAATTTTTTTTTCTGGTCTTTCTTCATTTTCAAAAACAAATGAGAGCTGCAAAATATTCACCATGCCTCTCAGCAAATAGCTTGGGGTGTCTACTTTCCAAAAAGGGGTCATTTGGGGGGGGGGTTTGTGCCATCTGGGCATTTTATGGCCTTCAAAACTGTGATAGGTAGTGAGGAGTAAAATCAAAAATGTATGCCCTTAGAAATCCTGAAGGTGGTGCTGGGTTTTCGGGGCCCCGTACGCGGCTAGGCTCCCAAAAAGTGCCACACATGTGGTATCCCCGTACTCAGGAGAAGCAGCTGAATGTATTTTGGGGTGCAATTCCACATATGCCCATGGCCTGTGTGAGCAATATATCATTTAGTGACAACTTTTTGTAATTTTTTTTTTTTTCTTTTTTTTGTCATTATTCAATCACTTGGGACAAAAAAAATAAATATTCAATGGGCTCAACATGCCTCTCAGCAATTTCCTTGGGGTGTCTACTTTCCAAAATGGGGTCATTTGGGGGGGTTTTGTACTGCCCTGCCATTTTAGCACCTCAAGAAATGACATAGGCAGTCAGAAACTAAAAGCTGTGTAAATTCCAGAAAATGTACCCTAGTTTGTAGACGCTATAACTTTTGCGCAAACCAATAAATATACGCTTATTGACATTTTTTTTACCAAAGACATGTGGCCGAATACATTTTGGCCTAAATGTATGACTAAAATGTAGTTTATTGGATTTTTTTTATAACAAAAAGTAGAAAATATCATTTTTTTTCAAAATTTTCAGTCTTTTTCCGTTTATAGCGCAAAAAATAAAAACAGCAGAGGTGATCAAATACCATAAAAAGAAAGCTCTATTTGTGGGAAGAAAAGGACGCAAATTTCATTTGGGTAGAGCATTGCATGACCGCGCAATTAGTAGTTAAAGCGACGCAGTGCCGAATTGTAAAAAGTGCTCTGGTCAGGAAGGGGGTAAATCCTTCCGGGGCTGAAGTGGTTAATTACTTGCTATCAGAGGTTGTTAGGTGCATTCATAATGAACCAATACAATCCCCTGAGAAAACTAAGCAAAATCTGTTTTGAAATGCATGGATTATGCTACATGATATGCTGTTTTTTCAATGTTAATTTGTGAGTATCATACATTGATAAATTCTGCTAAGTGTAATCTGGTCTGCACTGTTTACCTGCAGCTTTGTTCTCACCCATCTCTATTTGTTGTGCAAAAGGGAGCAGCACAGGGGCAGGACAATGTTCAAAGAGATGAGGAACAGTTCCAGTGTATCACTCATAGACTCTGGTCCTATCACTCACACAGCAGTTTATATTGCATGGCGTGGTGGCAGTAACTGGCTTTTTGAAAAGGTTACATTTTTTTTTTCAATGCTTTTATTTTCAAAGCCTGCATAAGGGAAATATAGAGGTAGCATAACACATATGTCCAGTGAAATACCAGGCTCATACAACACATAAAACAGATAACTAATCATACCTGGACCTAAGTCCAAAAAGGCAGCCCGAGTAACCAGGCACTAACGAGTCTCTGACTGACCTGTGGCATTTTGCATAGAGAAAAAACAAAGTAAAGGAATTATCCAGAGAAAGACACGTAATAGCAAGAGAGGGGAGGAGGGAAAAAGGCAGAAGGGAGGTAACAGGGTATAGGGGAGAAGAGGGAACCAGTCACTCTGTCACCCCACTTAGCCCAAAGCAGAGAGGAACCCTCGGATCAGTCTCCAGGGTGACAAATTTAGATCAGAAAAGGCCCTGTACTCCTCAGAATAATATGAACAGCGATCTGTCATCTCCCCTATACAGTCCCCTCCACTAACCCTTTGATCGCCCCTTAGTGTTAACCCCTTCCCTGCCGATGACATTTTTACAGTAATCAATGCATTTTTATAGCACTGATCGCTGTATAAATGCCAATGGTCCCAAAAATGTGTCAAAATTGTCCGATGTGTCCACCATGTCACAGTCCCAATAAAAATCGCTGATTGGCGCCATTACTAGTAAAAAAAAAAAAAAGAATAAAAATGCCATAAAACTATCCCCTATTTTGTAGACGCTATAACTTTTGCGCAAACCAATCAATATAGGCTTATTGCGATTTTTTTACCAAAAATATGTAGAAGAATACATATCGGCCTAAACTGAGGAAAATTTTTTTTTTCTTATACATTTTTGGGGGATATTTATTATAGCAAACAGTAAAAAATATTGCGTTTTTTTTCAAAATTGTCGCTATTTTTTTGTTTATAGCGCAAAAAATAAAAACAGCAGAGGTGATCAAATACCACCAAAAGAAGGCTCTATTTGTGGGAAAAAAAAGACGTCAATTTTGTTTGGGTGCAACGTCGCACGACCGCGCAATTGTCAGTTAAAACGACGCAGTGCCAAATCGCAAAAAGTGCTCTGGTCAGGAAGGGGGTAAAATCTTCCGGGGCTGAAGCGGTTAATTTCGGCGACTCTTTTCAACCAGAGGGCTATGGTTGGAGCTCTTGACAAGGTTACATTTTTAAGTACAGGATTGTGCTCTGGCTCCCTGCATTTGTGGACCCACTGTAACAAGGAGAATAAAGAATTGACTGTAAGTTTTCCATCTTAACAGAGGCAAGGTATTGTATAATTGCAGATTACTTTTTTACAGCTTAGAGTTTGGTGTGAAAGTTTCCTATTCTGTTTTAGGCCTCATGCACACTGGACGTTTTGCCATCTCTCCTAGATGTAATTTCTCCTGGCAGTAGCATTTTGACAGGCGCTTGGGCATTAATTAATTTATTTGGCCAGAACAACAATTTACTAAATTAACGCTCAGGTGCTAAACGCACCCAGTGTTAAAGCGTGTATAGATGTGTTTACACGTGTCATTTTTTTTTCTGCCAAAATGCTGCTGCTCCTGGATGCGCTGGCTGTAGATTTTAGTTCTACCTTTAAGTGCCTATCTGTGCATGGACACTAACAGGCAAAGATGCAGGAACGTTTAGAGCAGAAAAATAAAAGAAAACCTTAGAGGCTCCTAACAGCTATGTTAAAAATGTCCAGTGTGCATGAATGACAACTGTCATCTCACACACCAGCAGCTTCACTCAGACACTAACTACACCTTGTAAATTAGTTATCTATCAGCTAGGATTCTCTTGTCAGGTGTAGTATATGATCCTGGTATTTATAAAGAAACTAATCAGCGTTTCCCCTTAATTCCAGGCCCTTTTCACATTGGCACTAGGATGTGTCATTTTTGTTTTGTTTTGTAGGACAGTTTTTTTTTTTATTGCAGACATAAAATCACAACTAGTAGTAAATGTTTATTTTACACAAAGAACATACTGTTATACACAATATACTTGCGATAATAATCAAACAACACATTGACTTAATAGTTAAGATTGCATTAAAAGAAAAAAAAAAAAAAAAAAGTAGTTTTTCAGAGTATATTATTGTAGACCAACACAATTACTGGCATCTCTATGAATTAGTGTGTGTGTGTGTCCATATACAGTATATCAGGTAAGCCCTACCTTGAAGATTCCCACAATGGAGTAAAATGAGTACTTTACCAGGCATAATGCTAATGTTCTTTCCCCTTTGCTGCATTGTTTCGCATACAATATGGAATTGTCCCACAGCAGAAGCTACATTATAGAACTGTCCTACAGCATTGTTTAGTATTCAGGAAATAAGTAGAACAGCAAAAGAGATGTCAGATTCTCTCTTTTCTACCTTCATTAGCATTGTCGTAGTATGGGCTCCGCATTATGGAAGGGCCACTGCTTGCATCTCCACGCACTACATCCTGTTACTGGTATTTGTTTACAGAATTACAGAGCCAAATATGAAACATATTAGCTTTGTTATAGCCCATGTTATTTATACAGTAGCTGGAAACCTAGTCATGCACTAAATGGAGTATCTCAGAAGGTCATAAACAGAATAAGAAGAATCCTAGCAAACTACCAGTACTCATTGTAAGATAAAGTGTCATCTATAGCTAACAGCAAAGCAGACACCAAAATGTAAAAGTGCACTTTCTGCCACAAGTGATGTTCTTTTACCATTATCATTGTTTTCAAATTGTTAATAAATACAATATGTTGAAATAATTCAGGCCCCTTATAAAAGAATAGTATTAATGTAACAATAAATATAGAATACACTGCACTTCATGATAAGTTATAAATTATGTTTCATGGGCTGTTGTAGTCAAGCTATGTCTGTTCCTCTTGTCCGATTACAAGATGTGTTTCATACTAGTTGGCAAAAAGGAAGCTTAACTTAAAGTGGATGTAAACCCACCACTCACCCAGTATAAACTAATGACACAGTATTAATGTATATATACATGCAAGCCTCCTGCATGTATCCCTACTTTGCAAATGTCACCCCCTTCAGCAGTAGGACTCATGCAAAACTCTGGAATCGGTGGGTGAGTCTCTTTGCCAGAGGTCGGTGGGCAGAGTTGTGATGTCACAAGACTCCCCGTCCACCTGTACACTCTCCTACACCATTAATATCTTCCTCAGTCACACTAATCTTCTGCTGATCTCGAGGATCAGGACCCATGATGAGTAACAGCCAGTTAAACTCAGGAAAGGCACCACATGACTTCAGCATGCCCAATCATGCTGAGGGGTGGAGCAGCCAATCCTGGGCTTGAGAAGAAAGGAGGAGGGATTTGAAGCTGAAATCGTAACACACTCTCTGCTCTCACGTTCGTTCATGAGATAAAGAAATCAGATGTCAGTCACAGCAGTGGGGGATGTGGTGACACAAACTTATCTGTGTGTCGTTTTTTTATCTTACTAAAAAAAGACGAGAGAGCTAGATTAACTCTTCGTGGCAAGATTGGGCACAGATGACTTGACATCCTCTACTGTACCATTTAGTCTTCATTAAAACATTTTTTTTCAGGTTTACATCCATTTTAACAAACTTCGCTGAAGTGAATCACTGCACCAGTGAAACACTAAAATGAATATTGCAAACAAGGTTATGTAATCATAATAAAGAGTTAGGATAATGGCATGCTTTACTCCTAGGCTTAGTCATTAACAGTAGCTTAAAGCGGAGTTCCCACTAAAAAGAAAAAGTTAAAAAAGTCAGCAGCTACAAATACTCGGACACTTACCTGTCCTAGGGTCCAGCGATGCGGGGGATCGAAGCCCCGCTCGTCTCCCCCTTTGCTCGGCGGCGCCGGCATTTTCACTGTGGGCACCCGGCTGTGGCTTCACAGCGCCGAGGGAAGTGACATCAGGAGCCCAGGCATCGAAGGAGGCAGATTACGAGGGTCCCCCTAGCAACAGGCATTAAAGAGGTGAGTAAAAAAAAAAAAAAAAAAATTTTCTCCAAATGTTTTTTAATTTTTTTTTCATGCACATTAATGATTTTTTTGGGTGGAACTCCACTTTAAGTCTGACTGCCAATCACTATCGTGCTCCAAGTCCATAGTAATAAGGTTCATCAGGACGATAGCCATATGCTGTTGTAGGCCGTCCAGGTATACCAGCCGGTTGTCCAAAATTATCAACACCAAGTCTACAAGAAAACAGAAACAGCATGTTACTAACTTTTTTTGTTGTGCGAGAATTGTTTTGCACATCTTGTTTAAGTTCTTTTTATCTCTATAATAAAAGAAGGGGCTCATGATAAGCCATTTCTCGTCCAAATCCCAGGACTATTACGCTTACTATTAAGGCCTCTGGGACATGCAGCAGGTAGTGTGAAATCTCGTTAAACTGTGCACAACAGAACAACCATCAACACTCCGAGAGGCCTTTTATAGGGGTTGTGAAATTGTTGTTTACTCATGCAAACCATTGGAGGTTTAATTTAATCAATGATGCATAGCGGAGTGATAGAAAGGGGTGCATACTTATGCAGTTCATTATTTTGTGTTTCTACGATGTAATGAACTGAAGTCTTTTTTGCAGAGGTCTGTTTTCACGTTGACATTAAAGAGTATAAGAAAAAGGAAGGTGGGACTTTAAATGAGGCTATTGATTATTGGGGGTGAGATAATTAGAAAATATATTTAATTGGCATATTGAGTCTAACAATACATAACAATGATGCACATAGTAGAAAAGGTTTAATATGTACACACACACACACACACACACACACAAGGTGTTGACCTCATGAATACATTACATATACATATCAAAGGGACGGCATGTAAAATTGGCACTATGCAGTGTAATCAATGGTAAGAAACACAGTATAATCATTTGGTTGTAGATATTGAGTCTGAGTAGGTTCCTATCAGTAGGCATGAGAATTCATCATATAAGCCCGATGCGTTTCGTGGATAATACCCCTCTTCAGGGGCAGATGCATGCAACTCTATAAAAGACAAAACATCAGTAGACCAGTATGATCAAATGTTGCACCCCTCAATGCGGAGGATGTGTACAAGAGAAAAGGGAGAGAATTACTCATCCCTCTGAGTAATGTATTCATGAGGGGCCCCTGGACGACGTAACTCTATTACAAAACACGTAGGGCGGAGCGACTCGCTTGCGTCGCCTCTCATCGCTGTTGTGGTTACCAGCAGGACGGGTTTAGTCTGTGAGCTTACCGGCCAGTGCTCCAGACATTTCAGGTGCCTAATTTACTACCATCATGTGAGTGCAATACTGTATCTAAATTTTTAAATAAAGGTTTAATGGTTTTACACTATTGCAGCTTTTTATCTTTCA